>JAGFNQ010001188.1:506239-536459 GCA_024364735.1 Boesenbergia rotunda
CTTAGATTCAACTTAATTTTTCAAATTCAAATTAATTTAACCTTTCAAAATTAACCTTGTTGTTTTTCAAAATTAAAATCTATATTTCTTTTGAAAAACCTATCTCACAAAACTCATAAGATTAACGTGATTGATAACACTAGATTGGGTGAGACAGACTAGGTTGTGAAAATCTATTTAAGCTATCCTAAATTCTAATTCGATCTAAATCAATAAAGACTTTATGTGTAGGAACATAAAGATTTGGACCAATAGATGTTTGATGGTGGATGCTCCAGACACATGACTGGAGACAAATTGAAATTCACCAAACTCAAGTTCAAGAACCTAGGCTCAGTAGCATTTGGCAACAATGCTACACTCAAAGTCATTGGGTCAGGTAACATTGAACTCAAATCCAATTTTGTGATTAAAAAGGTACTGTTGGTTGAAAATTTCAAGTTTAATTTGCTTAGTATATGTCAATTATGTGATACTGGCTATGTAGTTACATTTACCAACTCTGACTACCAAATTAGAAATCTGCAAGACTCAGAAGTCATGCTTAAGGGTACTAGGAAAAACAATGTTTACACTATCAATCTACCGTTAGTACCAAAATGCCTCTTGACTCAATTAGAAGAATCCAACCTCTGGCATAGGAGATTAAGTCACACTAATGTTAGACTAATTTCTAAATTTACTCAACTTGGTCTAATTAAAGGGGTACCAAGAATTAAGAACTATGAAAACACGATATGTAACTCATGTAACCAAGGTAAACAAACCATGTCTAATCACAAGTCAATTCAATCAGGCTTAACCCAAACCACACTTGAGCTCCTGCACCTTGACCTATTTGATTCACATAGAGCCAAGTCACTGAGCGAAAATCAGTACTGCTTACTTATTATCGATGATTACTCTAAGTTTACCTGGGTTAGGTTCCTAAAAACTAAGGATGAAACCCTAAACTTATTTATTGACCTATGCAAGATAATCGAAAATCAAAATGATACCAAAATCAAAAGACTTAGGAGTGATCACGGGGGAGAGTTTGAGAATCAAAGATTTGAAGAATTCTGTAAAATAAATGGATATATTCATGAATTTTCCTGTCCTAGAACCCCCCAGCAAAATGGGATAGTAGAAAGAAAGAATAGAACTCTTCAGGAAGCCGCTAGGACCATGCTCAATGAATTCAACCTAGCTAACCAATTTTGGGCAGAAGCAATTAGTACGGCTTGCTATATCCAAAATAGGGTCCTAATTAACAAAAGACACAATAAAACTCCTTATGAACTATATTACCATAGGCTGCCCAACCTACATTACCTAAGGGTCTTTGGGTGCAAAGCCCACATCTTGAACACCAAGGACTACCTAGGTAAATTTCAATCTAAGTCAACCCCAGGAATCTTCCTAGGATACTCAACCACTAGTAGGGCCTATAGGGTTTACAATAAACAAACTAATAAAATTGAAGAAACAACTAACTTAATCTTTGATGAGGAGACTAATCCAAAATTTGATAACCAAACCCTGAACTAATCAAATATTGATCAGGAAGATAATGAACTAACAATTGAACCATCAATTGAACCACTAGTTGAAACTCTAAATGAACTATCTCTTGAACCAACTTCTGAACCAATAACTAAACCAACTTAAGTAGTTAAACAGAACACTGAACCAAACTGTCCAGCTAGACCTGAGGCTGAACCAAGTTCTAGAAGACCCAAGAAACCCAGACTCAGTCACCCTTCTGATCAAATCATGGGTGATCCAACCTTAGGAGTCAGAACTAGGTCTTCCTATAGAAATCTTCGTCAAATAGCACTAATTTCAAAAATTGAACCTAAGACTATAGAGGAAGCCCTACCTGATCCTGATTGGATCATAGCTATGCAAGAGGAATTAGCCCAATTTGAAAGAAACCAAGTCTGGGAACTAGTACCTAAACCTGAGGGCAAATCTATTATAGATACTAAGTGGGTGTTTATGAATAAACTAAATGACCAATGGGAAATAATTAGAAATAAAGCCCGCATAGTAGCTAAAGGGTTCAGTCAAGTCAAAGGATTAGACTATGATGAAACCTATGCCCTTAGTAGCCAGACTTGAGCCAATTTGAATGTTGTTAGCATTTGCAGCTCATAGAGGATTCTAACTCTACCAAATGGATGTTAAGTCAGTCTTTTTAAATGGGTTCATCAAAGAAGAAGTCTATGTATTAGGACAACCCCCAGGGATTGAGGACCTAGAAAAACCTGACCATGTTTTCAAACATAAAAAGGTACTTTATGGATTAAAACAGGCACCTAGAGCATGGTATGAACGCCTTTCAACTTACCTTATTTCTAAGAAATTTAACCAAGGATAAATTGATTTCACTTTTTTTGTTTAAACCTTAGAAAAAGACATTTTCATTGCCCAAATCTATGTTGACGACATAATTTTCGAATCCACCAACTCAAACTTTTTAAAAGAATTTGTAAAAATAATGGAAAATGAATTTGAAATGAGCTTAGTTGGTGAGCTCAATTTCTTCTTAGGACTGCAAATTAAGCAAACCAGGGATGGTAACTATGTTCACCAATCCAAATATGCTAAGGAGTTAATAAAAAAATTTAAAATGGATAACTCCAAAAAGTATAAGTACCCCTATTGCCACAAATGTAAAATTTGATAGTGACCCTGAAGGTAAACCTATAGATCTTAAGCTATACCGAAGTATGATTGGAAGTCTACTTTACCTTACAGCTAGCAGACCTGATATCCTATTCTCTGTAGGAATGTGTGCTAGGTACCAAACTTGTGCTAAGGAATCCCACTTAGCAGCCCTAAAAAGAGTACTTAGGTACATTAAGGGCACCCTAAATGTAGGGATTTGGTATCCTAGGACTTCCACCTTTGAACTGTCAGGATACTCTGATTCTGACTATGCTGGATGAAAACTAGATAGAAAAAGTACAAATGGAAGCTGTAAACTTTTAGGAAATAGTCTAATCAGTTGGTGCAGTAGAAAGCAATACTGCGTAGCCCTATCTACAACCGAAGCAGAATATGTTGCTTTAGGAGAGTGTGTGACACAACTTTTATGGATGATGCACACTCTTAAGGACTTCCAGCTTGACTACACCCAAACCCAAGTTTACATTGATAACATAATCTCAATCAATCTAACTAAAAATCCAATTCAACACTCAAGAACAAAGCATATAGAAGTTAAACATCACTTTGTAAGGGATCATGTAGTCAGGGGTGAAATAGTCCTTAAACATGTGGACTCAAAGTCAAACCTAGCTGATATCTTTACCAAACCCTTACCTGAGTCTGAGTTTAGATCAATAAGAAGGCAGTTAGGGTTATGCTTAGTAGAATAGGACTGCTCTACATGTTTTTTTTTGTTTACTTTCTTATCTGTTCATTAATCCTTTATGATAAATCATTTCTTTTATTAAAGTCTTGAAATTTAAAATGATTTTCTGACTTAGTTTTTCTTCAAAACTTACCCCCTTCAAAACTAGGGCTTTTTCGCAAATGGACTTAGCTTAGGCACTAACCTTAGAACAGCATGCACCTATAGATCTAGAAGCCAGCATCTCACAAGCACCTTAGGGTACTTTTGATTGATAACCTAGACTGGGTTGAGATGCTTAGGTCTAAGCCTTGATTCAAGATGCTTTAAGTCAGTGCATTTACAATAATTGGGGAAATAAATACCAATTGAACAGCAATCAGGTTATGTGTCAAGCTTAGAAAATCTAACTTGAACATATCACTTAACTTGACTAACCCTAGCGAAAGCTACTATTTATGACAGTTAGTAAGTAGCTAACTGGGTTAGATAGGACCCGAAAAATAATGATTTAGTTTAGTCCAATTTATGCTTATTAGAGTTGGTTATATACAGAACTTCATGTTTTTGTGCTCTAATTTTTTTTTGCCATAATTAGTTTTTTTTATATATGGCAAAGGTGGAGAGAAGGAAAAGAGAAAAGAAATTTTGAAATTTTAAATTTTGAAATTTTAATTTTTTATTTTTTTTCAAAACTTTTATCTCTTTTTCAAAAAGTAAAGTAAATAACAAAAATGCATTAAAAAAATTTTGAAAATTTTCTAAGTATAAATTGGAAAATTTTGTTCTGAAAATTTTCTAAGTATAAAGTGAAAAAAAAAAATTCTGAAATTTTCTAAGTATAAAGTGAAAAAAAATTATGAAAATTTTCTAAGTATAATGTGAAAAACTTTTTTTCTAAGTATGCAAAAACTTTCTGGAAATCATTGCTAAGCATGAAAACCTTGCAAAAATCTAAAGCACTTAGGAGGTTTACAAAACCCACATAACTTTGAAAAACTCAGGAGAAGAATTTTCGCTTCAGGGGGAGGAAACTAAATATTTTTTAAAATATGTTGCTTGTTATATGCTTTTTTAACTTAACTTTTTGAACCATGTTGCCATAAATCAAAAAGGGGGAGATTGTTGGTGCAGGAAGCACCTAAGTCAAACCTGGGTTTTGATAATGGCAAAGGGTTCAGAAGTTAAGGAGTTAATGTGATCTAACAAGGTTTACCAAGTGTGCAGGAAAAGTCCTAGGTACTCTAGGCAAGAAGTCCTGGCAAACGGCTGGGCAAGAAGTCTTGGTCAAGGACTGGGCAAGAAGACCTGACCGAATGTTGGGCAAAGAAGTCCTGGTCGAGGACTAGGCAAGAAGTCCTGGCAAAGGGCTGGGCACCGAAGACCTGAGTGGAAGTTGGCCACGAAGACCTGGTCAGGTGGATTGGGCAAAAGTCCAACCGGAGGAGCCGGTTGGCAAAAGGTAAACTCTCCTAAGAGGAGTAGGTGAGGACGCGTTCCCCGTCGAAGGAACAGTAGGCGTCGGTTCGACCTAGGGTTCCATTTGGGAGACCCAAAGTCAGAACCAAGACAGCTTAGGTTGTAAATAATGGCTAACATGTTTGCTTCTTTTTATTTTGGCACTAACCTTGGTTGCAGGGATCGAAGAACTGGTTTTCTACAGCAGAGGCGCCTCAATGGAGTGAGGTGCCTCACTGGGGCTAGGCGCCCGGACGGATACGGGCGCCCATATGGATACGCGCTGACCGAGCCTGCAGATAAGAGATCGCGCAGGAAAGGCCACGTGTAGGTGCCCCCATCGACACAGGCGCCCCCATGGGAGTTATAAAAGGGGGTTCACCCCCAATGCTTCGAAGAACATCGCTCTCAACGCTCAAAGCACTTTCGTTCAAGCGCTACGGTCCGATAACCTCCGACTTCAAGATTCCAGCGCTGACGATGACCCTCTGCTCCAAACTTCGATCCACCTCGGGCGTCGGTAAATTTAAATTACCAAAGTGTTGTTAATTCAATTTCCAATTCTATATATGTACTGTCAAGTTCCATCCTATCAAGAGATCCGGCGCATTTTGGACGAGCGGGATAAACGAAGGGCACGCTCCAAAGGTATACACTATAGATAGATTTATTAGATAGATGAAATTCGTACGAGTTTTCTTTCTCATGGATCGCTCGAGGGATCTTGGTTCCGCTGCGTTTTTGTATTTTGGTGTCGGGAGATCCCAACAGTGGTATCAAAGCCACTTGCGAAAGATCGTACAAAGTTTTTGTACTTTTATATGTGATATAGAAGTAGGGCAAGATTTATTATGGGTAGCATATAACGGTATGATATAGAAGTCGGGCTCCCGACCTCCCACTCGGGAAGACAGGCCTCTGAGGTAAACCGAGACGAAGGCTCCCGAGGCCAACTCGGGAGGACTGACGCTCGAGTCGTCCCGGGAGAGGAAACACCGAGAGTGTCTCGGGAAAAGGGAGTCCGAAGGGTCTCGGATTTCTGCTAAAGGGGCGAATTTTGTTTTTGCACTCATAATAAAATCAATGTCCTAAATCTATTGTGTATAGTTGATGACATGGTGCATGGTTATGGCCTTAACCCCAATGTGATTGTATGTATATGTGTGTGTGTGCATGTTGTAATGTAATTCATAATACGGCCTGTGTGTCGTGCCTCATCCCTATTTTTTCTAGTTGTAAAAATAGATTTAGACTCGAATGTAACTCGAGTTTTCCTAAATTGTAATGTACAAAATGAGGAGTGGAGTGTCCATTGAAGGATGAAGTTACAAGAAGGATGTCAACCGCACATGGTGACCGGAGGATGCGCTTGGAGAAGATGTTATCCCTAGGTTGACCATCGATCTTCTCATTGTATTGAGAAGACCGTAGTATACGGGCCATAACCATGTCACATTTTATTGCTTATATGTTGATATGTGTAATGTGTGTATGTGATGCATGATTAGATAAATGTTTATCATAATTAAGTCAACTCAATATGCCTACCAATGTTTGGTACTCATAAACTACCTCGATCATTTGTTGTTGGGTTTGCCAAAGCAAAGCAATGCATTTTATCTTGGTAGAGTGCGAGAGGACAATTGTGATGTTCCGCTATCGAACTTCGGGTGAGACTTAACTAAGTCACCTCAATTGGATTGAAAAACATAGAGGCATATCCCAAAAGGTTGGGAAAATTAGGGTAAGAGAAAAATTATACTAAGTCTTGGGCGATTAGCCAAAGCTAACTCAAGATGATGTGTAATGTGAATCTTAATCCTTTTTCAAGAGTTGCATAAGATGTAATTGGTAAAATGTTACCTACCAATTTGTACCTAGTCTTGGGTGATTAGACAAAGCTAACTCAAGATGAAGTATAATATGGATCTTGTCCCACATAAATGTAGTCCCTATTTGGTTTGGAGCTTGTAGTGTGGGCAAATTGAGTTTGCCTACATCCATGACTAGCCCCTACAAAAGCTCTACGATTTAGTGGGAGTATCATTTAATTAAAGGTCTAATTAAATGATCTAGATATGATACTTATTTCTACATATTGTATTGTTGTAGATCACCATGTCGTCTAACACGTCAAATACTCTCTCTCTACGATCTGTCCTTGAGAAGGACAAGCTCGACGGAGCTAATTTCTTGGACTGGTACAGAAACTTGAGGATAGTCCTCAAACAAGAATAAAAACTATACGTCCTAGAGCAATCTCTTCCTAAAGCGTCCGTCGCTACCGCCACCCGTGCTGAAAAGGATGCTTACAAGAAGCATCGATGATGCACTTGATGTATCATGCCTTATGCTTGCCACCATGAACTCTGAGCTTCAGAAGCAACATGAGAACATAGATGCACATGATATGGTTGAGCATCTAAAGCAATTATATCAAGGGCAAGCTAGGCACGAGCGGTTTGAGGTGTCTAAAGCCCTATTTGCATGCAAGATGCAAGAAGGAACTCCTGTAGGAACTCACATACTCAAGATGATTGGGTATGTCGAGAACCTTGAAAGATTAGGATTTCCACTGGGCCAAGAATTGGCTACAGACCTTATCCTGCAATCGTTGTCGGAAGGGTAGCATCAATTTGTCATGAACTATAACATGAATGAAATTGACAAACCTTTGCCTGAGATGCTCAGCATGCTGAGAACTGTTGAACTCAATCTCAAGAAAACCAAGACCAGTAATGTACTGATGGTATACAAGGGCAAAGGCAAATGGAAGCCTAAAGGCAAGGGTAAGACCCAAGCCAAAGGCAAGGCCAACTCTACTGCATCCAAGGCCAAAGGTAAGGTACCTAAGGAAAGGACCTGCTTCCACTGTGGTGAGACCGGACATTCGAAGAGGAACTGCAAACATTACCTAGAGGAAGTAAAGAAGAAAAGAAGTGAGACTTCTGCCTCAGGTATTTTTGTTATAGAAGTCAATCTATCGATTTCTTCTTCTTGAGTATTAGATACCGGATGTGCGTCTCACATTTGTGTAGGATCGTTTATGGTGTGCTAGAGGGGGGGGGGTGAATAGCGTTTGTTGGTTCTTCTCTACAAGATTGTTAGCGCGCAAGCGGAAATACAAACAAAATAAAACTAACAATAAAGAAACAATGCTAACAAACCGATTTTACTTGGTATCCACCCCGGCCGGGTGACTAATCCAAGAATCCGTCGGTGGATCACTCCCCGGATAACCTCCGACTAGCCCTCGTCGCTTCTTGTGGGTGGAGAAACCTCGCCACAGCACCAAGCAAACCTCTGAGCACAAAGACTACTATTTGACCCTTAACCAAGACCAAACTCGTCAAGAAACTCAGTCACCACGAAGTCCTCTTTAAATAGGACTCGGGGCTGATTTCTCGCTACCAGTCGACTGCCCCCAGGGCAGTCGACTGGTGCCAGACAAATTCGACCGTTGATAGCCCCAATGTTCGAATTCTGCCAGCTCACCAGCCGCTACCAGTCGACTGCCAAAATGGCAGTTGACTGGCCCAGGGTCCAGAACCTACTGTGGGTTTCTGTTTGCGCTGGCAGTCGACTGTTATAACACCAGTCGACTGCCCAGCCTCTACAAACACTCTTCCTCACTCTCTTTACCCTCGTCGACATGTTCCTTCAAGCATTCTCCCTTGGCTTGCTCCTTGAAGTCCTCTTCCACCGGCTATCGTCCCTCGGATGCGCACGCAAGTCCTCGACCTGCCTCCATGTCACCCTTCACCTATGCCCTTTGAAGTCCACTTCTCAGCTTGCCCTTGGAGTCATCTTCCCTCGGCTCTTGTCCCTTGCCTTAGCTGACTCTTCACCAGCAGCCTTGACTATTGCCTTCGCGCCCTCTTCATCTTCGGCCCTCGTCCCTCGGATGCACACAAGCCTCCAGCTTGTCTCCATGCCATCCTTCACGTACGCCTCGAAGTCCATGCCCCTCGGCTCATCATCCCTGTTATATCAGGTCCCTCGGGTGCACACAAGCCTCCAGCTTGTCTCCATGCAACCCTTCACTATACCGAAGCCGTCTAGCCAAGTCAATATGTGTAAACCTGTACAACCTACACACTCACATACACATATTAGTACACAAGAGAAAGCCTAACTTAAACCCTTTGCCAAAACATCAAAATACATGATCACTCCAGATCACAGATTGCCTCAACAATTTGTACTAATGTGCAAGGCCTTCAAAGAGCAAGATCATTGACAAAGGGTGAAGTGGACCTACGAGTAGGAAATGGAGCAAATGTTGCTGCTATTACTGTAGGAACATATTCATTGTCTTTGCCCACTGGGCTTATCTTAGAACTAGAAGAGTGATTTTATGTACATGCATTAACTAAGAACATAATTTCAGTATCTTGTTTAGACAAGAAAGGTTTTCACTTATCATAAAGGGCAAATATTGTTCTATAATGTGAAATGACATGTTCTATTGTAATGCACCACTTATGAGTAGACTCTATGTTCTAGACCTAGAGAACTCAATCTATAACATAAATACCAAACGGTTCAAAACCAATGAGGTGAACTAGACATATCTCTGGCATTGTCTCTTAGGACATATAAATGAGAGTCGCATATCCCAGCTCCATAAGGATGGATTACTGGACTCATTTGATTTTGAATAATATGAGACCTGCGAATCTTGTCTTCTAAGCAAGATGACCAAGGCTCCATTTAGTGGGCATAGCGAAAGAGCGACAGACTTGATAGGACTCATACATACTTATGTATGTGGCCCTTCAATATTGCAGCTAGAGGTGGCTATCAGTACTTCATCACTTTCACTGATGATATCAGTAGATACGGTTGTGTATCTCATGAAACATAAGTTAGAATCCTTTGAAAAGTTCAAAGAATTCAAGAGTGAAGTACAAAACCAACTTGGCAAAAGTATTAAGATGCTTCGATCAGATCGAGGTGGAGAATACCTTAGCCAAGAGTTTCGTGACCATCTAGCAGAGTGTGGGATCATATCCCAACTCACTCCACCTGGAACACCACAGTAGAATGGTGTATTCGAGAGAAGAAATCGTACTCTATTAGATATGGTACGATCAATGATGAGTTAGACAGATCTTCCAACTTCATTTTGGGGATTTCGCTCTAGAGATGGCTCTTTTCACACTTAACCGAGCTCCATCAAAGGTCGTCATAAAAATACCATATACGATATGGACTGGGAAGAGTCCCACAATGTCTTTTATGAAGATTTGAGGTTGTGAGGCTTACATACAACGTCAAGTCTCAGATAAACTAGGACCCAAATCTGATAAGTGCTATTTTGTATGATATCCCAAGGAAACAAAGGGATATTACTTTTACAATCCCACACTAGGCAAAGTGTTTGTCGTTATAAATGGCATTTTTCTAGAAAAGGAGTTTATTTCTAGAAGAATTAATGGGAGTAAAATCCATCTTGAAGAAGTTCAAGATACAGATAGCACTGAGGCCTTAATGGACATTGAACAGGCACCACAAGATGTTGTCGATCATGAGATTGTTGCACAAGAAGATGTGGAACAACAAGCTGTTCAAGTAGACCAACCTCTTAGCAGATCTGATAGGATACGTCGTCAGCCTGAGAGATACTCATTTCTCTTGTCTGACCATGATGACGTTACGATCATTGAGTTGAATGAGCCTACATCCTATCAAGAAGCTGTGATGAGCCCAGATTCTGAGAAATGGCTAAAAGCCATGAGGTCCGAAATGGAATCCATGTATACTAACCAAGTATGGACTTTGGTTGATCCACTTGAGGGAATTAAATCCATTGGGTGTAAGTGGGTCTTTAGAAGAAAGACTGACATGGATGGACTCATGCATACCTATAAAGAGTGATTGGTAGCTAAAGGTTTCAAGCAAATTCATGGTATCAACTATGATGAAACCTTTTCACCAGCTGCGATACTTAAGTCAATTCGGATCATGCTTACTATTGCAGCTTACCATAATTACGAGATCTGGCAGATGGATGTCAAAATCACATTCCTAAATGGGAATCTCCTCGAGGATGTGTACATGACACAACCTGAGGGTTTTTTAGATCCAGAGTATGCTGGAAAGGTATGTAAGTTGCAAAGGTCTATTTATGGGCTAAAGCAAGCTTCTCGAAGCTAGAATATTCGATTCGATGATGCAATCAAAACGTTTGGTTTCATCAAGAATGAAGATAAACCCTGTGTCTAAAAGAGGGTTAGTGGGAGCACAGTTATCTTTCTAATCTTGTATGTGGATGGCATACTCTTCATTGGGAATGATATCCCTTCACTACAGTCTGTAAAGATGTGGCTAGGGAATTGTTTCTCAATGAAAGACTTAGGTGAAGCAGCCTATATCCTAGGCATCATGATCTATAGAGATAGATCTAAGAGATTGCTTGAATTAAGTCAGAGTACATATATTAACAAGGTGCTTAATCGTTTTGCCATGCAAAATTCCAAGAAGGGATTTCTGCCAATGTCACATGGTGTGAGTCTTTCGAAGACTCATTGTTCCTCTTCTAAGGAGGAGAGAGACTGTATGAATCAGATCCCTTATGCATCCGCTATAGGGTCTATTATGTACGCCATGCTTTGTACTCATCCAGATGACTCATATGCTTTAAACATGACGAGCAGGTACCAGTCAGATCCAGGTGAAAGTCATTGGACATCTGTCAAGAATATTCTTAAGTACTTATAAAGGACAAAAGAATATTTCTTAATATTTGGAGGCAATGAGGAGCTAGCTGTAAAGGGTTACAATGATGCAAGCTTCCAAATAGACAGGGATGATTTCATATCGCAGTCAGGGTTGTATTTTGCCTGAATGGTGGTGTTGTGAGCTGGAAGAGTTCAAAGCAGGACACAGTCGCAAATTCTACAACAGAGGCTGAGTATATTGCCGCGTTTGAGGTGGCAAAAGAGGCTGTTTGGATCTGGAAGTTCATTACAGAGCTTGGTGTGGTTCCTAGCATAGTAGACCAAATAGACCTCTATTGTGACAACAATGGGGCTATTGCACAGGCTAAGGAACCTCGCTCTCATCAGCGGACCAAACACATACTACGGCGCTTCCATCTCATTCGAGAGATCATCGATAGAGGAGATGTGAGGATATGCAGAGTACACACTGATTCTAACATCGCAGATCCTTTGACCAAGGCTTTGGCACAAAAGAAGCATGATGGTCATACCAGGTCACTGGGTATTAGATATTACAGTGATTGACACTAGTGCTAGTGGGAGATTGTTAGTAGGAGCCCTAGGGCCAATTATGTGATGATTGACTAGAGACATTTTGTGTCATATTCTATCATTAAAAGGCATGTTTTGGTTATTATACTTACTCTATATTTGTGCCAAATAACTAAGTATAATAATGTCTTTGTGTAGTAGGTTCTTATCTGCATTATATCGATTGGTTGAATCGATAGTGAGATAATGTAGAGAACACTACACTAAATTATTCCTAGTCAAGCATTAATATTCAGGGACAATATTAATGCATGGAGACTAGCATGTAGGTCAATTGATGACTTGAGCTCACTAGTCATGGATATGTGATATCAAGATGGCACATGGGTATACATTAGAGAATGTGTACAGAATTGACCCGCCATGAGAAAGTTTCATAGATTGTCATATGAGTGTCATAAACTTTCTTATGTGACTATTGGTATGAATAGTCCTTAGACCTGAAGTCACTACGGTTCCCTACATAAGGAGTTATGCACTTTGGTATCGTCAAACGTCACCCGTAACAGGGTGGACTATAAAGGCGATCACTGGGTATGTAATGAATTATACGGAGGGATATGAGTGATGTAGATGGGATCTATCCCTCCCATATGACGGGAGTGATATCTGTGGGCCCCTTGATCAAGTAGGACTGCTGAAACGCATGGCCATGCTCAAATGAGTCGATATGAGATATTGATCTTATTTGTTTGACTGAGTCTACTCAAGGATCAAAAACACAAGATTGATTGAGGATGACATGGTCTATGCCTCATTGGTCAATCTAGATATCAAGGATAGAAAGACAAGGTCATACATTATCATAATCATGGAGGTTTAGTCGGATCTCGACTTTTCTTGTTACTTGGGTAGCAATGATGCATTGCTAGATGTCGCTCATTGCTTATGTGTCTAAGGTGTTTAGGTGCATTGCCAACGTCACGAGAACCTATTGGGTCACACACTAAGGACATGATGCTTCGGGAATTATGAGTGGGAGCCTGAGTTGGGAACGCGGGAAGTCTAATCAGGAGCCCGAGTTGGGAACTCGAGAAGTCTGATCGAGAGCCCGATTTGGGATCTCAGGGAAGCTGATCGGGAGATCTGATCGAGAGCTCGAGTTGGGAACTCGAGAGACTCGGGTCGGGAGCTCAGGTCAGGAGCTCAGGGACTTGGTCGGGAGCTCGGCGTTCGGCGCTCGGCGCTCGGCGGACGGGGTCGGCGCTCGACAGACTAGGTCGGGAGCTCGGCGCTCGGCGGACTGGGTCGGCGGTTGGCAGACTAGGTCGGGAGCTCGGCGACTTGCTCGGCAAACTTGGTCGGGAGACCTGGTCGGAAGCCCGAGGGGCCCGGTCGGAATTGCATGGGGAAATTCATTAAAGTGTTTAATGAAGGAAAGAGAAAAGTCTCTCTTCATTGGATGAAGAGAAGGTGAAGAGCACATGAAAATATGTGCTCTTTATTGGCTTTAATGAAGGGATGTCAAAGAGACAAAAGACTCTTCATATTCATAGAATGAATATAAAAGAGGGCTAGTCATTTTGTATGACGAGTAAGTGATTGTCTTTCCCTTCTTCCCTTCTTCTCTTCTTCCTCTTCTCCCCTTTGGCCGAAACCCTATTGTAGTGTTCTTGGTGTTCTGCGAGCTACCTCAAGTTGCTAGCACAACTAAGGTAGTTCTTCTCGAAATTGAGAGATTGTGCCCATGTGGATATGAATAGAGGCACGGACATTTGAACGTGCAAGAGATCCGGCACATCTTGGATGAGCGGGATAAACGAAGGGCACGCTCCAAAGGTATACACTATAGATAGATCTATTAGATAGATGAACTTCGTACGAGTTTTCTTTTGCATGGATCGCTCGAGGGATCTTGGTTCCACTGTGTTTTTGTATTTTGGTGTCGGGAGATCCCAACAAAGCCCTTCTTGTGTCCTCAATCACCCAACTTTCATAATGCCGCCCAGGTATAATTTATTTATGCATTTTCGATTAATTCTTCTTAATTTCTGTTAATAAATGCAAAATCTTTCTTACCTGCTTAGAAAACGTCGGGTTACACAAACCAACCCCCAGGCCAAGCCTAGCCCGGATCCTAGGTTCCCTACATTAGCCTTGTTTAATAAATTTGCACAGACCACCTATAAACCAATAAAGACCAGTTTCTTAAATAGACAATTCTTTGCTCAAACTTGTCCAACTACTATGGACGCAATTAATTTTTATCGACTCGACCACCTTGTCTACTATACTCATGTAGTCAACACTACTCTGTGTGCTGAGTTTTATAACAACTTAGTCAAAATTCATGACTTCTATTACACTACTACTGTGCAGTCCATTCCCCTAACTATCACACCTACTTTGTTTAATAGATTTCTTGAACTACGACCTTATCGATGCACTTTTTACTGTTATCCTCCTACTGACCTTCCTTTTGCTGACCCCTATTCTCATATCACCCAGGACACTCTTTATTCCTACTTTTTCGAAGATGCTCGAAACCTGACGGTACAGTGATTCGAGTCCGTCGATCTTCGCGTCTAGGACTATGCTCTTTATAGAGTTCTGGTCTGATGTATACTTCCATTGACTACTCGGGATGTCGCGACCATGCGACCTTTCCACACCTTCCTCCTCTACGCGATGATTCATCATCTAGACATAGACATTGGTCTACACATGTTCCAGACGATCACTTACGCGTCGAGCATATCCACTCATTCTCGAGTGCGTACCCCTTATTTTCACATTATCACGTCCCTCCTCCATCACCATGGTCGCAACATCACTGCCGGAGAGGTCATCCAGATGACCAAATTCGACGAGATAGGGTCTAGGAACTTTTCCTTAGCGGGCATAAATATCTCGGTCGCGGGGGTATTATCGTGGAGACGACAGAGGGCCCGACACTAGGTCGACTCGGACAAGGAGGTTGAGGTCGACGTAGCCGAGCTCGCCGCCGAGATCGAGGAGCAGTTACGGTAGCCTCCACCACTGACTATGGACCAGCGCATAGCCCAGATTGAGACTGATGTCCACAGTCTCCAGACAGAGGTCCACAGTCTCCGAGAGGAGGTAGAGGCACATCACGTCGAGTACATGGATGCTCTTCATGCCGAGCACGAGGTGAACTAGGCCTATCATGCTGAATACATGGACGCCTTCCGGGTCGAACGCGATGCGAACCAAGCCCGGTACGACGAGATGATGTCCATGTTCCGGTCATGGCAGCCTGGTCCATTCTTTCCTCTGGGCCCTTCCTCCTAGACCTGAGTAGTCTCCCAGCTATCCGATTGTACTTCTGACCAGTTGACTTGTTATTGACTCTTTTTGGTCATTGTGTTGACCAGTTGACTTGTACCTATCTATTTTATCTACTGGTTATTTATTTACCTGTTGAGTTATTTACTTCATGATATAGTGATTTATTGACCTGCCAATTCATTTACTGCATATGTGAATCATCAACTTGTTGGATCGAGAGAACCAATAGAGGGGGGGGGGTGAATATCGAAAAACGTTCGGATTTAAGAAATAGAGAAATTACGCAGCGGAAATTAAAACAAACAAACGCAAACACCAAGGTTTTTTACTTGGTTCGAAGTCGCGTTTGGCTCCTACTCCAAGGCCCACGGTCGTTGACCGTTTACTGCGGGCAATTCTATATGTGTGTAAAACGGTTTACAAATAGATTTACAATTGCAGTATGTTGGGACCGGGTGCATGTTGACATGGATACGGGTTCGTAAAATTTTAAATTTTTACATGCAGCGGAAGAATTAGCATAAAATAATTTCTCAAATTATTTTAACCACGTATCTAGCATGCAACCTTATAATGTGTGGACATGATCTTAAATTAAAACCTTACGGAAAAGTAAACTAATTCACTTAGTACCTCGCGTAACTCGAAGTAAGAGACGAGATCCAACCGTAGCGTCCCTTGGAAGCTCCGCCTCTATTCGCATCCACACCGAGTTCTCTTCGGGATGACTTCGCAAGTCACGAGTTTTGTGCCGACGAGAACTACTAGATTCTCTAAAGGCACAACTAGAAGATCAAGAGAGAAGAAAGGAAACTAACCACCAAGTAACGGAATCAAAATTCCGGGAAGGAAGGAGTTGCGACCCGCTTCTTCTTCTTCTTCTTTGGCTCCTCCGATGGTGCGCCGACCCTAATGGGAGCAAGGGGCGCCGACCCTTGGATGAACAAGGGGCGCCGGCCCTAAGGGGAAGAGAAAGGGAGAGAATAAGAGAGAGAGGGAGAGAGTTAATCTCTTGATTACTCTATTGATTGGAATTCAAGGCTTGCCTTTGGTTCCTTTATATAGTAGCCTCTCCCTTGCCAAGTCTCCCTCTTAACAGAATTTTCATAAGAAATTTATCCTATAAATTCTCTTATGAATTATTCTGTTTAAGCCAAGTTTTATTATAACTAACTTTATAATAAAACAAATACTTCTCTCTTTTAATTATGGAATAAAATTTGTATAAAATTTTCTAAATTTTTCTTATCATGGAAAAATCAATTCATAATTGATTTTATAAAATAAAATTAAACCATTTAAAGTTTATTTTAATCTCCATAAAAAGAATAAATTTAATATATAAATTTTTCTTTATCATGGAAAAATCAATTCATAATTGATTTTATAAAATAAAATAAACCAATCCATGGTTCATTTTAATTTCCATAAAAAGAATAAATTTATTATATAAATTTTTCTTATCATGGAAAAATCAATTCATAATTGATTTTATAAAAAAAAAATAAACCATTTAAAGTTTATTTTAATTTCCATGAAAACAAATTTATTTATCCATAATTTTATAAAATAAATCGCGCTAGATTTATTTTATTAATTAAACCAAATAAATTGATTTTTCCGCTTTGTATTGGCCGACCAAACCAAGAGGGTGGACACCCTCTTTGGCCGGCTAAACCGAGCTGAACCCATTGTGAATTAAACTCATTTAATTCGCCCAATAAGCCTTCAAAAGACTTAGCCATTTTTAGCTTCCGTTGCGCCTCTGATAAATTCAGATTCGACTTATTTCTCTTGATCGGAAAATCCAATTTTCAACTCGTTTTAAATCCCTCGGATTACTCGTAGTGCGTGTGACTAAATAGGCTTTCGATTTATGTTGGCCGTCTATAATCAACCAATTATAGAACGATCATGAGTGACACCTAGTAGTACATCATGACCCCCAATTAATCGAAAGATCAACGGTTGACCTCAGAAATATTTCTGAAACCCTTCAGCAACTCTAATGAATCGTGCCCCATTCCCTTCACCATCTTATACCCACTTGGTTCAGGACATGGTCTGTGTGTGTCAGTCCCTACTAGACTGACTACGTCACACCTAGCCCAAGTAGTGTCTTTCTCGTCCTTTGGATTTCTAATCACTCTCATGTATTTAAGAGACTCATACTCTAAGCATGATATGCTCTGGCCAGAGGCTTTGAGTAACAATCCGACGATAGGCCTGGGTATACATCTCCTCGCAAGGAGTGGTGAATCCTTTGTAGGTTGTTCAAACATCTTCGGGCACTTCGGCTTATACCCAATCATCCTGGGTCCACACCTCCTTGGATATGCTTGCTTAAGATGTTAAAGTATAAGTCTCCATGACCAAGATAACTTGAACACCGCAAGTGAAAGGAACATCGCACTTAAGCTGCAGTAAGAACTTCATTGAATATCTATATAGATTACCATATGAAGTTTTACAGCTAGTCACTCCAATGAACTAGTTCCCTTAACTAGAATCCATGTTTATCTCCGGACATCCCAATGTCACTAGCCAGTGAGAATCAGCTGATTAGAGAATAACCCATGCTAGTCTCTGTTGGTGCAGAAATGCACCTAAGTCAAACCTGTGTTTTGATAATGGCAACATAGGTCAAAAGTTAAGTCTTTCTTGCTTTCTAACAAGTTAATCTAGTGTGCAGCAAAAGCCCTAGCGAAGGACAGCTAGGCACTGGCGAAGGAATGCCAGCATCAAACCCTAGCAAAGGACTGCTAGGCACTGTCGAAGGACTGCCAGCATCAAGCCCTAGCGAAGGACTGCTAGGCACTGGCGAAGGACTGCCAGTATCAAGCCCTAGCGAAGGACTGCTAGGCACTGGCGAAGGACTGCCAGCACCAAAAGCCCTAGCAAAGGACTGCTAGGCAACTGGCGAAGGACTGCCAGTTCACAAGACCTGACAAAGGACCGTCAGGCAAAATTCCAACCAAAGGAGCGGTTGGCATCAGGTAAACTCTCCCGAGAGGAGTAGGTGAGGACGCGTTCCCCGTGGAGGGAACAGTAGGCGTCGGTTCGACCTAGGGCTCCATTTTGGAGACCAAAGTCAGAACCAAGACAGCTAAGGCTGTATAAAATAATTATTAATTATTTTGTTGTGTTTTGGACTAACCCTTGATGCAGGACCGAAGGAACGTGTGTTTGCAACTCAGAGAGCCTCAAAGGAGTGAGGCAATAGCTGAGCAAGGCGCCCTGAGTGTCCAGGGCGCCCTCAAGGTGAACCAGAACCAAGCGAAGCAAAATAGGCTCCAGCTGCCTACTGGGCAAGGCGCCCTCAGCAGCGAAGGCGCCTTCGTCAGTGAAGGCGCCTTCAGCAGCCAAGGCGCCTCCAGCTTATCTCAGCGAAGTTTCAGCTTCATCCACAGCGAGTCTTCAGCACGGAAAAAGTCAGCCAAGGCGCCCTCTGCGACCAGGGCGCCCCAGAGGTCAAACCTCATCCCTATTCCGATGCGATAACGCTTGACCAAGCGAAGCACGGATCGGATGACACGTGGCAGGGCGCCCTCGACGACCATGGCGCCCCTAGGTGCTATAAATAGTACCCCTCGACCCCAAGCTTCAACACCGCTTTCATTCAACGCATCCAAACGCTCAGACGACCGCGCTCTGCTCCGGAAACTTCCCGACTCAAGAACGAAGCGCCGTCAACCTCCCACTGCACCGAAACTCGATCTACACCGGGAGTTGGTAAAACAAAGTGTATATTTCTATTTACAGTAATTTTGTAATCTCACTTTGTAACCGTTTTGCGCACTATAGAATTGTCCAAAGTTAACGGTCAACGACCGTGGGCCTTGGAGTAGGAGTCGACCCAGGCTCCGAACCAAGTAAAACCTTGGTGTTTGCGTTGTTTGTTTTTATTCCGCCGCGCACTTACTCTTTCTTTTAATTCCGAACATTTACCGATATTCACCCCCCCTCTATCGGTCTTTCTCGATCCAACAAGTGGTATCAGAGCGGGGAATTCAAACTTGGTGCAACCACCAGTTTGAAAATTTTTCGGATTTCTTTCATTTTCTCTCTCATTTTTTTAAAATATTTTCGTTCGAGTTTTTCTTTCAAGGTTGGTGCAACACCCCTTGAAATTTGTTTTTTTTCCGCACTACTAATCCAAGACCAAGTCTTGGAATATTTTCGTTGTTTTTGTTGTTTGCTATTTCAGTAACAAATGACCATCCAAGAAGGTTTTAGCACCGCCAGACCTCCACTTTTCAGTGGAGAAGACTTTCCTTATTGGAAAAGTCGAATGGAGGTCCACCTGAAAACTCAGGTGGATATGTGGATAATCATCCAGTCTGGACTGATGATTCCCACAAATGCTGAAGGCGTACCACAAAACTACTTAGAGTGGGACACTGCCCTTAAACGCAAGATTGAAGCTGACGCCAAAGCAACTCAGACCCTTCAATGCGGACTGACAAAAGAGGAGCTGAACCGCGTAGGCCCATTCAACAGTGCCAAGGAGCTATGGGCTAAACTGATCGAGCTCCACGAAGGAACTTCAGATACGAGGATCAGCAAACGGGATCTGCTACTGAACAAGCTCTTCACCATCAGAATGGCAGATAACGAGACAGCAGCTCAACTCCATGCCAGAATCTAGGAATTGATGAACTGTCTTCACGCAATAGGTCACCAGGTTCAAAATCGTGATCTTATAAGGTATGCCCTAAACGCGTTCCCTAGGACCAACTTGTGGGCATCTATGGTAGATGCATACAAGGTCTCTAGGGATCTTTCAAAAATTAAGTTAGATGAGTTATTTTCTGAACTTGAACTGCATGAACAGACTAACTGTAATTTGGTCGAGAAAAGTATAGCTTTCTTTGCAGGGAAAACAGGAAAGACGACCAAGAAGCAAACTCAAGTTGAACCCGAATCTACCTCAGATTCAGAAACAGAAGATCAAGAAGAAGATCAATCTGAACTGGTCCGGCTAGCTCGAAGCTACTACAAAAAGTTGAAGAACCAAACCAACACACGGAGAACAAGCCGAAGAAAGGACGGACAAGCTGAACCGGCAACCGACAAACACAAGCCCAACGTAACCTGCTACGAATGCAAGAAGAAGGGCCACTACAAGACTGAATGTCCAAGCCTAAAGCAGTCCAAAAAGACCAGAAAGAAGAAGGCACTCCAAGCAACCTGGGACTAGTCTTCCTCAGAAGGAGAAGAAGAAGCACCCCAGTCCAATCTTCTAGCCCTGACCGCTTCGGATCAAATCGAGACTGACTCAGACTCGGACCAGGACGATGGCAAGCTGACTTTCTCTGACAACGGCGAAATAAGGGTAACGGGTTTTTCAAAATTGTAATTGAATTCGCTTATTTCCTATCTATCCCGAGATTTGGCGAAAGCCAAACTCCGAATCGAGTCCCTCCGACAGGAAGTAAAATTCCTGAAAGAGGAAGCTGAGTCTAAGGCCTTAACCGAGAAACTTCAGGAAGGAACCCCTGATCAAATTGAAAAACTTGAATCAGAGAATTCCTCCCTGAAAACTCAAGTTAAGGACTTAAGAACAGCTTTAGAACGATTCATTTCTGGTTCCAAGAACCTTGATATGATTCTTGGAAAACAGAAGTCTGTTCTAAACCGATCCGGACTCGGCTATAGAACCAAATCTCGGCAAAGATCTTACTTTGCTGTACTGAACCAATCAAGACCTAAGGTTCAGGCATGGGTGCCAAAACTGTGCCTGACTAAACCAATTGGTTCAAATCAATTTTGGATCCCCAAGGACAAGATTCACATCTTGCCTAACCCATACAGAGGCTTTAGTCCAGGGGGAGCCAAAATCAAAACAATTTTTATGATTAGATAATTTTTTGCTTGATTGCTTGTTTATTTAATTTACTGCAATCTACCATGCTTAGATTTAGGGATACTTAGATTTAAGGACTCAACTATTTGAAACTTGAAAACATAGTATTGGGAGGAGGTGAGATGATAGTACGTTGGGGAAACCAACTCTAATAAGATCAAGTCTACTTGGTCTCTTTAGACTGGTGAAACCAGCTGAAGCTACCGATCCAAGACCCAAGCTAGTTAGACCAGAAAATGACCTAATTTAATTTGAAAATGAAATTTCATTAAATGGCTTTGTCAAGGAAAGGGTGGATGATCCCATAAGGCTACGGCCAAAGAAGGACTAGTGCCTCACCAAGACCTGGAAGCCAATTTCTGAAATTCAAATTCAAATTATCTTTTGTTAAATTCGAATCTAACTCAAATTTCAAATAATTATAAATTCTAATCTGTTTTCAAAATTTCTATTTTTCAAACTTATTCTCTTTTTGAAAAACACTTAATCTGTTTTCAAAATTTCTGTTTTTTTTAAATCTGTTTACAAAAATAAAGAACTTTTTCGAAAATAAATTGAAATTCCTTTTCAAAACTAATTTTTACCCTCAAACCTGTCTCACAAAACCTATAAGGTTAACGTAATTGAAAACCCTAGATTTGGGTGAGACAGTAAAATTAAAACTTAATTATGATTCCCTTAATACCCGTGTTGTGGTTAAATCTCAAACCATGGTCAACATTGTCAAACTATGGTCAAATAGGTCAAACTTCGATCAAAGCAGTCAAACCTTGGTCAATGTAGACAAATCCGGTCAAAAACATTCAAATTAGGTCAAAACCGGATTTTAGGGCACCCAACCTCTTTAGGGCGCCCCGAGGGTGGTCAAAAGCTGCCAAAAGCCAGCTGCAGCCTTGTTTAGGGCGCCCCTGTCATGCAGGGCGCCCTCCCACAGTCAGTCAACGGCAGAAAGCTGCACAAACTGAACTACAGACCTGTTAAAGGCGTCCTCGTCCGGAGAGGTGCCCTTACCAGTGTCCTTCGGTGGTCAAAAGCTGCCAAAAAGGGAGGCTGCAGGCCTAATGAAGGCGCCCTCACTGCTAGGGGCGCCCTCACCAGTCAAGGCGCCCTCACGGGGAAGGGCGCCCAAGCTGCCTATAAAAAGGGGCTCCCCTCCCCTTCTACTCCTCACACCAAAACACTTCTCCTACTCAAACTTCTACCTTCCAAGAGATCTTGCAACCCTCTCAAGCTCTCAAGCCCTCAACAATGCCTCCCCGAGCAAACCGGTATATTTTTTTTGTTTTTTTCAATTCCTTTTCAATCTTTCGTTAATGCACATTTCTTTAAGTATACATTTTTTTTAGAAGACGTCGACCTAATCAGGCAGAACCCGGTACTCAACCTAGTCCTGATCCTAGGTTTCCCAATTTAGAGTTGTGTAACAAGTTCTCCCGTACCACCTATAAACCCATTAAGACAAGCTACTTGAATAGACTATTTTTTACTCAATCCTGTCCCCTAGCTATGAACGTCATAAACTACTACCAACTGGACAATCTGGTATTCTGCGCCCACCCAATCAATACTTCCTTATGCGCAGAATTTTACAATAATATCATTAGACAGGATAATCTTGTGTTCTCCACCATGGTTCAAGGTATTCCCCTAACAATCACACCAACTTTACTTAACCGATTTCTAGGACTACGACCCTCGTAGTCCACCTTTTGTTGTTACCCTTCTAGGGAGCCTCCCTTTGATGCTCCCTACTCTAAGATTACCTTAGATACATTGCACTCGTATTTCTTTAGGCAACCCGTAGCCAGACGATTTCAGTCTGTCGAATTAGAAGTGCAGGACTACGCCCTATATAGGGTCATAGTCCGATGTATCCTACCATTATCTACCAGGGACGTCACCACTATGCGTCCATTTCACGCCTTTCTACTGTATGCCATGATTCACCAGCTTGACATAGATATAGGACTTCACATTTTTCAGACTATCCTACACGCCTCCAGTGTTACCACACAAGGGCAAGTACGCACACCTTACTGTCACATTATCACATCCATATTACATCACCACGGCAGAAACATTACCGAGGGAGAGATGGCCGCCTTGACTGACTACGATGAAATAGGCTATAGAAACTTTGCCCTAGCTGGTATAGAGGTGTCCGGTACCGGGGTATTGTCCTGGAGACGTCGGAGAGCAGCTCATCAGATCGATTCGGACGAGGAGGTCGAGTACGACGTCGCAGATGTAGCAGCAGAAGCCCGAGCCCATATAGACGAGCCTGCTCCACCGACACTTTACGAGAGAGTGACCCGTATGGAGACACAGATACAGAGTCTCCGAGAGGAGGTCGAGGCTTATCATATAGAGCAGATGGACTCTCGTCGAGCTGATAGAGAGATAGCTGATGCACGATTCTTAGAGATGATGGCCCGATTCGATTCATGGCAGCCGGGTCCATCTGATCATCCCGGTCCTTCGTCTTAGATTTACCTTGCATTGTACTCATAACTATGTGACTGCCCGTACTCAGTAGGGTTGACTTATGTTTGACTTGTGTTTGACTGATTTGACTCTATTTGAACTTTGATTACCTGCTTTATTTTCTGTTGATTCAATTATGAACAGTTAGGATTATGCTTAATAGAATAGAATCATTTGGTTTTTGCCTTAATTTTAAAATGTTTTAAATTGATTTTAAAATGGTGTTTATTTTAAAAGTTTTTTTAACTTAATCTTAAAAAGTTTTACTTTGGTTTTAAAATTTTTTCCTTGACTTAGTTTTATTTCAAAAATTACCCCCTTCAAAACTAGGGTTTTCTTCGAAATGGACTTAGCCTAGGCTCTAACCCTAGAATTGCATGCACCTATAGATCTAGAAGCCAGCATCTCACAAGCACCTTAGGGTACTTTGAGTGATAACCTAGAAAGGGTTGAGATGCTTAGGTCTTTGCCTTAACTCAAGATGCTTTAAGTCAGTGCATCTGCAGTAGTTGGGGCACTAAATACAACTTATACGGCAATCAAGTTAAGTGACAAGCATAGAAAATCTAACTTGAACAAAAACATTTAACTTGACTAACCCTAGCAAAAACTACTGTTTATAACAGTTAGTAAGTAGCTAATTGGGTTAGACAGGCCCCTACAGATATAATTGATTGATTGATTTGGTGCAATTGATTGATTTAGTGTAAATCTAACTGATTCAGTACAGCAAATTATTTATTTTCTTTACTCATGCTATATTTATTTGTTTTGATATATGGCAAAGGGGGAGATAGAGAAAGGAAAGAAAAAAATTAATTATTTCTTTTCTACATTTTTTCTTTATTCAAAAAGGTTCAAAACTTTGAGTTTTTTTTTAAGAAGTACTTAAGTTCTTAAAGTTTCAAAATTCTACTAAGAACTCTAGCTTAGAATTTTTAAAGCCTTCAAAATTTTGCAAAAAAAAAAACTCTAGCCTTTCAAAAGGTTCCTTTATTTTTGAAAAACTTAAGACTTTAAAAATTTTTTTAAGTACTCAAATTATGCTTTAAAAACTCTACTATGTATTTTTAAATTACTTCTAAGTAACTAAAACTTAAGTTTTTAAAATACAAGTAAGATTTTTTCCCCACGAACTTTTGAAAAATCTAGGGGGAGATTCCCTCCAGGGGAGGGATCAAAACTTTGTCATGTTTTGCTTAAACTTAACTTTTTGAACTAGGGTTGCCATAAATCAAAAAGGGGGAGATTGTTGGTGCAGAAATGCACCTAAGTCAAACCTGTGTTTTGATAATGGCAACATAGGTCAAAAGTTAAGTCTTTCTTGTTTTCTAACAAGTTAATCTAGTGTGCAGCAAAAGCCCTAGCGAAGGACAGCTAGGCACTGGCGAAGGAATGCCAGCATCAAGCCCTAGCGAAGGACTGCTAGGCACTGGCGAAGGACTGCCAGCATCAAGCCCTAGCGAAGGACTGCTAGGCACTGGCGAAGGACTGCCAGTATCAAGCCCTAGCGAAGGACTGCTAGGCACTGGCGAAGGACTGCCAGCACCAAAAGCCCTAGCGAAGGACTGCTAGGCAACTGGCGAAGGACTGCCAGTTCACAAGACCTGACAAAGGATCGTCAGGCAAAAGTCCAACCAAAGGAGCGGTTGGCATCAGGTAAACTCTCCCGAGAGGAGTAGGTGAGGACGCATTCCCCGTGGAGGGAACAATAGGCGTCGGTTCGACCTAGGGCTCCATTTTGGAGACCAAAGTCAGAACAAAGACAGCTAAGGCTGTATAAAATAATTATTAATTGTTTTGTTGTGTTTTGGACTAACCCTTGATGCAGGACCAAAGGAACGTGTGTCTGCAACTCAGAGAGCCTCAAAGGAGTGAGGCAATAGCTGAGCAAGGCGCCCTGAGTGTCCAGGGCGCCCTCAAGGTGAACCAGAACCAAGCGAAGCAAAATAGGCTCCAGCTGCCTACTGGGCAAGGCGCCCTCAGCAGCGAAGGCGCCTTCGTCAGTGAAGGCGCCTTCAGCAGCCAAGGCGCCTCCAGCTTATCTCAGCGAAGTTTCAGCTTCATCCACAGCGAGTCTTCAGCGCGGAAAAAGTCAGCCAAGGCGCCCTCTGCGACCAGGGCGCCCCAGAGGTCAAACCTCATCCCTATTCCGATGCGATAACGCTTGACCGAGCGAAGCACGGATCGGATGACACGTGGCAGGGCACCCTCGACGACCAGGGCGCCCCTAGGTGCTATAAATAGCACCCCTCGACCCCAAGCTTCAACACCGCTTTCATTCAACGCATCCAAACGCTCAGACGACCGCGCTCTGCTCCGGAAACTTCCCGACTTAAGAATGAAGCGTCGTCAACCTCCCACTGCACTGAAACTCGATCTACACCTGGAGTTGGTAAAACAAAGTGTATATTTCTATTTACAGTAATTTTGTAATCTCACTTTGTAACCGTTTTGCGCACTATAGAATTGCCCAAAGTAAACGGTCAACGACCGTGGGCCTTGGAGTAGGAGTCGACCCAGGCTCCGAACCAAGTAAAACCTTGGTGTTTGCGTTGTTTGTTTTTATTCCGCCGCGCACTTACTCTTTCTTTTAAATCCGAACATTTACCGATATTCACCCCCCCCCTCTATCGGTCTTTCTCGATCCAACAGTCTTAACAGAATTGATAGTGTCCATTTTTATCAATTCATCGACTAGGGATATTTTCAATACTTCACAATTACACATGTAGAGATAATCACTAGTTGTGATCTCATCATAAATTGTCTTATCCTGTGAATTTGTATTACGGACATTCAGTAGATGAGTTTAAGATCCCAATCAAATACACGAACATGTATACTCAAATAGTGAATTATCATTTATTAAAATAATAAATGTTTATAATCATAAGGCGATTGCCTTAGGACACTTCTTTCATATCACTAACAAACTCCCACTTGGCCTAATGTCAATCGCTACGGTATCCAATACCACAGGCTCTAACATGACCCTCAAACTTGTTCTGAGGCAAGGCTTTAGTTAAAGGATCCGCTAAATTCCTTTCAGTGGGAATTTTCTCAATTTGTATGTCATTCCTACTTATAATCTCTTTGATCAGATGATAGCGGCGAAGCACGTGTTTGGATCGCTGATGAGACCTTGGTTCCTTTGCTTGTGCAATAGCTCCATTGTTGTCGCAGTAAACCGGCACTGCTTCATCAATGGTTGGAACCACACCAAGTTTGGAGACGAACTTCTTGATCCAGACAGCTTCCTTTGCTGCTTCCGAATCTGCAATATATTCCGCTTCCGTGGTAGAATCCGCTACGGTGTCTTGTTTGGAAGTTTTCCAACTTACTGCGCCTCCATTCAAAGTAAATACGTATCCAGACTGAGATTTGGAGTCATCCTTATCTGTCTGGAAACTGGCATCTGTATACCCACGTATTACCATATCTCCTTCTCCATATATTAGGAACACATCCTTAGTTCTTCTTAAGTACTTAAGGATTGTCTTAACAGCCGCCCAATGATCCATTCCTGGATCCGACTGGTATCTGCTTGTGACGCTCAAAGCATACGATACATCGGGCCTTGTACATAACATAGCATACATGATAGATCCTATCGCGGATGCATATGGAATCTTATTCATGCAAATCCTCTCGTCTTCTATGCGTGGACACATAGACTTTGAAAGGTTGATCCCATGCCTGATGGGAAGGTAACCTTTCTTGGATTCCGACATGCTAAACCTTTTTAGCACTCGGTCTATATATGTACACTGCGAAAGACCAAGCAACCGTTTTGATCTATCTCTATAGATTCTAATCCCAAGGATATAGGTTGCTTCTCCCAGGTCTTTCATGGAGAAAGTTTTGGACAACCAAATTTTAACTGACTGTAAGACTGATATATCATTTCCCATAAGTAAAATCTCATCGACATATAACACTAGGAATACGACTGCACTCCCACTAACCTTCTTATACACACAAGGTTCGTCTGGATTTTGTGAGAAATCAAACTCTATGATTGTCTCATCAAAACGGATGTTCCAGCTCCTAGATGCTTGCTTCATTCCATATATGGATCGTCGAAGCTTGCATACTTTGGTTTTATCAACCGATGTGAAACCTTCAGGTTGTATCATGTATACATCCTCAAGCAGGTTTCCATTAAGGAAAGCTGTTTTCACATCCATTTGTCATATCTCATAATCATAATGAGCTGCTATGGCTAGGAGCATTCGAATGGATTTAAGCATAGCTACTGGCGAATAGGTTTCGTCATAATCAATTCCTTGTTTCTGACGATATCCTTTTACCGCTAATCTAGCCTTAAAGGTAACAACATTACCTTCCATGTCGGTTTTCTTCTTGAAAACCCACTTGCACCCTATGGGCTTAATCCCTTCAGGTGGGTTAACCAAGTCCCATACTTGGTTTTCGTACATGGAATCCATTTCCGACTTCATGGCTTCAAGTCATTTGTTCCTTTCTGAACTTTTCAGAACATCTTCATAACTGATAGGTTCGTCATCGCTTATGAGTAACACGTCGTTTGATTCACTTATGAGAAATCTGTATCTCTCTGGAATATTGCGTGTCCTATCAGACCTACGAAGAGGTGGTGTAATTTTAGGTTCAACTGATAGCTCATCATTATGAGTTATTGGTTGTGGGTCTAGACTAGGTGTCTCTGTAATGTCTATTGGAGTTTCTTGAACTTCATCAAGTTCAATGCCACTCCCACTGTTTTCTTGTAAAAGAAATTCTTTTTCCAGAAATACAGCATGCCTTGAAACAAACACCTTTTGTTCCAAGGGATGATAGAATTGGTAACCCTTCGTTTCCTTAGGATATCCAATAAATAGACATTTATCAGACTTAGCATCCAATTTGTCTGATACAGTCCGCTTCACATAAGCAGGACAACCCCATATCTTAAGGTGAGTTAAGTGAGGTTTCTTACTATTCCATTTCTTATATGGAGTAGTTGAGACTACCTTGGTCGGGACTCTGTTTAGCAAGTAAACAGCTGTCTTAAGTGCATAGCCCCAAAAGGATTTTGGAAGAGTTGCATGATTCATCATCGACCTAACCATGTCCATCAAGGTTCGGTTGCGCCTCTCAGATACACCATTATGTTGTGGTGTATACGGCGGAGTCCATTGGGATAATATCCCATTGTCCCTAAGATAATCTTGAAACTCTTGACTTAAGTATTCACCACCCCGATCGGATCGAAGTATCTTAATACTTTTGCCAAGCTGTTTCTCTACTTCATTTCTGAACTCTTTGAATTTCTCAAAAGCTTCAGATTTGTGTTTCATCAAGAACACATACCCGAATCGTGAGTGATCATCGATAAAGGTGATGAAGTAGCTATAGCCTCCTTGTGCAAGAGTTGACATTGGTCCACATACATCAGTATGTATTAGACCAAGCAATTCTCCCACTGGATTACCTTTTCCAGAAAAGGGTAATTTGGCCATCTTCCCTTTTAAGCATGATTCACATGTATCAAATGAACCGGGTTCAAATGATTCCAAAATTCCACATCGGTGTAATTCGGTCATGCGTTTCTTACTTACATGGCCAAGACAGCAATGCCAAGTGTAGGAGTCTATTCGATTATCTATTCGAGCACGTTTGTTGCTAACTTCGATATTGAAAATGTCACTGGATAAATCTAACGTGTAGATACCATTGCACAAAGTTCCATTCCCATAAAGAACCCCATTTAAAGTTATGTAACAACAATTGTTACTAAAAGTTAAATGATAACCCTTTTCATTCAAACATGAAATAGATACAATGTTCTTTATTAACGAAGGAACAAAATAACAATTATCCAATTCTAAGACACGTCCTGTAGGGAGCTTTAGCAAATATGTTCCGATGGGAACAGCAGCAATCATTGCTCCGTTTCCAACTCGCAAATTCGCTTCTCCCTTGACGAGTCTTCTTCTATTCCTTAGCCCTTGTATGTCATTACATATATATGAGCTACACCCAGTATCAAGTACCCATGTGTTTGAGGAAATAGAGTGACATTCAATAACGAAGATACTTGAAGAGGATGGGGCATCGGATGCCTTCTCTTTCAAGGACTCAAGATAAACCTTGCAGTTTCTTCGCCAGTGACCCTCCTTGCCACAGTGATGGCAAGTGCCTTTTAGGGTATTTTCAGTCTTTTTGGCCTTTTTCTTCTTTCCCTTATTCTGTTCTTTGGCCTTCCTCTTAGAACCTTTCTTCAAGGAACCAACTAACAGTACCGTCTTTTGATCCTGCTTCACAGAAGGCTCTACAGTCTTCAGCAGGTTGAGCAACTCAGGAAACTGGTCTGGAGTTGCATTTTCAGGAGGACGGTTGGGAAGTTGATCTTCAAGGATATAAGCAAGCTCATCTGCCTTGAGGACTATCCTCAGGTTTCCGAAGCCAGTCCATGAAGTTTTGGCCCAGTCAGTTTATTGGTGTCCTAAAATGGAACGCAAATTCAGAGAAGACATGATCGAGTGATTATTCTAGAAATACAAATTGAGCTTATGTGAGAAA
>JAGFNQ010001188.1:537757-558110 GCA_024364735.1 Boesenbergia rotunda
ACTTTGATTTCTCTAAATCAAATCTTATTAAATTAAGAGACAAATCCCTTAATTCAACTACATATTATTTTCATGAAAATCTCTTTTAAGAAACTCTATAGGAAATCATTTTCCTAATTAATTTTGGAGACAACAATATGTTAGAGCATCACCTCTTAAATCAAATTTCTAAAATTTGATCACATATTTTTATTCATGGATTTAATTAATTACAAGAAATTATTTTCTAAGGGTGGCTCCCCGAGGCTCAGATACCCAAAGAAAAGTAATTCGTTGTAAATCCAATTTGGACGGCTCCCCGAGGTTCAATCCAAATCAAACATGACAATTTCATTTAAAATTGGGAAATTAAATTACAACAACTAACTTTAAATTGGACGGCTCCCCGAGGCTCAATCCAAAATAAAGAATTTTGTTATCAATTTAAAAACCAATTCAAATTTATTTGTCAATTAACTGTCCATAAATTTGTCTAGACTTTCTTGAAAGAAAGTGCCCAAAATTGCGAGATTTCATAATAGGTTTTCAGAATAATTGTAAGTTTCTGGTACTAAGAAAACTTACATATTTCCAAAATTGGAAAATTTCTAAAATAGAAAATTTCCAAAATTGGAAAGTTTCCAAAGATGAGAAGTTTTCACAATTATTATAAAATTTCAGAAACTAGGATATTTCAAACGTTTGCGAAATTTCATTAGGATTTCTAAACTTTGAAATTCCTAAATCTAAAATTTATAATAATTGGAAAGTTTCCATAATTGGAAAATTTTCCAAAATTGAGATCATGACAAAGTTTTCCGCAAAACAATTATATGATTATGTCGAACACTAACCGGCTCTGATACCACTGTTGGGACCGGGTGCATGTTGACAAGGATACGGGTTCGTAAAATTTTAAATTTTTACATGCAACGGAAGAATTAGCATAAAATAATTTCTCAAATTATTTTAACCACGTATCTAGCATGCAACCTTATGATGTGTGGACATGATCATAAATTAAAACCTTGCGGAAAAGTAAACTAATTCACTTAGTACCTCGCGTAACTCGAAGTAAGAGACGAGATCCAACCGTAGCGTCCCTTGGAAGCTCCGCCTCTATTCGCGTCCACCCCGAGTTCTCTTCGGGATGACTTCGCAAGTCACGAGTTTTGTGCCGACGAGAACTACTAGATTCTCTAAAGGCACAACTAGAAGATCAAGAGAGAAGAAAGGAAACTAACCACCAAGTAACGGAATCAAAATTCCGGGAAGGAAGGAGTTGCGACCCGCTTCTTCTTCTTCTTCTTTGGCTCCTCCGATGGTGCGCCGACCCTAATGGGAGCAAGGGGCGCCGGCCCTTGGATGAACAAGGGGCGCCGGCCCTAAGGGGAAGAGAAAGGGAGAGAATAAGAGAGAGAGGGAGAGAGTTAATCTCTTGATTACTCTATTGATTGGAATTCAAGGCTTGCCTTGGTTCCTTTATATAGTAGCCTCTCCCTGCCAAGTCTCCCTCTTAACAGAATTTTCATAAGAAATTGATCCTATAAATTCTCTTATGAATTATTCTGTTTAAGCCAAGTTTTATTATAACTAACTTTATAATAAAACAAATACTTCTCTCTTTTAATTATGGAATAAAATTTGTATAAAATTTTCTAAATTTTTCTTATCATGGAAAAATCAATTCATAATTGATTTTATAAAATAAAATTAAACCATTTAAAGTTTATTTTAATCTCCATAAAAAGAATAAATTTAATATATAAATTTTTCTTTATCATGGAAAAATCAAATCATAATTGATTTTATAAAATAAAATAAACCAATCCATGGTTCATTTTAATTTCCATAAAAAGAATAAATTTATTATATAAATTTTTCTTATAATGGAAAAAATCAATTCATAATTGATTTTATAAAAAAACCATTTAAAGTTTATTTTAATTTCCATGAAAACAAATTTATTTATCCATAATTTTATAAAATAAATCGCGCTAGATTTATTTTATTAATTAAACCAAATAAATTAGTTTTTCCCCTTTGTATTGGCCGGCCAAACCAAGAGGGTGGACACCCTCTTTGGCCAGCCAAACTGAGCCGAACCCATTGTGAATTAAACTCATTTAATTCACCCAATAAGCCTTTAAAAGACTTAGCCATATTTAGCTTCCGTTGCGCCTCTGATAAATTCAGATTCGACTTATTTCTCTTGATCGGAAAATCTAATTTTCAACTCATTTTAAATCCCTCGGATTACTCGTAGTGCGTGTGACTAAATAGGCTTTCGATTTATGTTGGCCGTCTATAATCAACCAATTATAGAACGATCATGAGTGGCACCTTGTAGTACATCATGACCCCCAATTAATCGAAAGATCAACGGTTGACCTCAGAAATATTTCTGAAACCCTTCAGCAGCTCTAATGAATCGTGCCACATTCCCTTCACCATCTTATACCCACTTGGTTCAGGACATGGTCTGTGTGTGTCAGTCCCCACTAGACTGACTACGTCACACCTAGCCCAAGTAGTGTCTTTCTCGTCCTTTGGATTTCTAATTACTCTCATGTATTTAAGAGACTCATACTCTAAACATGATATGCTCTGGCCAGAGGCTTTGAGTAACAATCCGACGATAGGCCTGGGTATACATCTCCACGCAAGGAGTGGTGAATCCTTTGTAGGCTGTTCAAACATCTTCGGGCACTTCGGCTTATACCCAATCATCCAGGGTCCACACCTCCTTGGAGATGCTTGCTTAAGATGTTAAAGTATAAGACTCCATGACCAAGATGACTTGAACACCGCAAGTCAAAGGAACATTGCACTTAAGCTGCAGTAAGAACTTCATTGACATATCTATATAGATTACCATATGAAGTTTTACAGCTAGTCACTCCAATGAACTAGTTCCCTTAACTAGCATCCATGTTTATCTCCGGACATCCCAATGTCACCAGCCAGTGAGAATCAGCTGATTAGAGAATAACTCATGCTAGTCTCAACAGAATTGATAGTGTCCGTTTTTATCAATTCATCGACTAGGGATATTTTCAATACTTCACAATTACACATGTAGAGATAATCACTAGTTGTGATCCCATCACAAATTCTCTTATCCTGTGAATTTGTATTACGGACATTCAGTAGATGAGTTTAAGATCCCAATCAAATACACGAACATGTATACTCAAATAGTGAATTATCATTTATTAAAATAATAAATGTTTACAATCATAAGGCGATTGCCTTAGGACACTTCTCTCATATCACTAACACAGTATAGTAAACACAAAAAAAGAAATTGCTCTTCGTTACCGACGTCCGGTGTGGAATGTTTCTCGGAGCAAAGCGGCATCGTCGGCGCTTGTATCTCGAGTCGGGAGGTTTCTGGAGCAAAGCGCGGGAGCAGAAGAGCGTGGTTGCGTTGAATGAATTGAGTGTAGAAGCCTTGGGGTCGAGGGCCCTTTTTATAGCACCTGGGGGCCCCCGGAACGTCGGGGGTGCCCCCCCCACATGTCAGTCGATCCATCTCCGTCTTGGTCAGCTCTGATCCCTTAAAACTCGGGATCAGCCTTTGACGGGGGCGCCCGGATCGCTGGGGGCGCCCGGATTGACCAGGTCAAAACCTCATCCGTTTGGCTTCTCGCTGACTTGCTTCGTTAGCTCCACCTGGGGGCGCCCGGGAGCACGGGGATGCCCGGGAGCATGGGGGGTGCCCGGGAGCACGGGGGCGCCCCGCCCATAAGCTGCCGAAGCTCACCTTGGTTTACTTTGTTTTGTGTTCACCTTGGGGGCGCCCGGGACACTCCGGGCGCCCTACTCAGCCTTTGCCTCACTCCTTTGAGGCTTTCTGAGCTGTAGACACTCGTTCCTTCGGTCTTGCATCCAAGGTTTGTCTAAAACAACATAAAATAATAAGATGTTAGTTTATACAGCCTTAGCTATCTTGTTTCTGACTTTGGGTCTCCAAAATGGAGCCCTAGGTCGAACCGACGCCTACTGTTCCCTCAACGGGGAACGCATCCTCACCTACTCCTCTCGGGAGAATGTACCTGATGCCAACCGGCTCCTCCGGTTGGACTTTTGCCTAGCGGTCCTTCGTTAGGTCTCGGATACCAAGCTGTCCTTCGCCCGGTGCCTGGCAGTCCTTCGCTAGGTCTTCAGTACCAAGCTGTCCTTCGCCTGGGGCGTAGCAGTCCTTTGCTAGGTCTTTGTATACTGGCATTCCTTCGCCAGGTGCCTAGCTGTCCTTCGCTAGATCTTTGTATCCTGGCATTCCTTCGCTAGGTGCCTAGCTGTCCTTCGCTAGGTCATTGTATCCTGGCATTCCTTCGCCAGTTGCCTAACAGTCCTTCGCTAGGGCTTTGCCTGCACACTTGGATAACATGTTAGACACACAATATACCTTATCTTTTGAACCCTATTGCCATTATCAAAATACAGGTTTGACTTGGGTGCATTCTGCACCAACAATCACCCCCTTTTTGATTTATGGCAACCCTGGTTCAAAAAATTAAGTTTAATAAAAATAAAACAAATGGATTTTTGTTCCCTGCCCATGGAAGGAATCTCCCCTAGATATTTTAAAACTTCGTGGGGTTTTTGAAAATTATGTTCTAAGTCTAAGGATTAATTTTTACTTAGAACAATTTACAACAGAAACTATATTTTCCAAAATAATTTATACTTGTAGGAAAATTTAAGTTTTGGATAAATTTGAAAACTTAAGTTTAGGAATACTTAGAAATTTTTTTTGCAAACTTAAGTTTTGAAATACTTAGAGAAATTTTGCAATCTTAAGTTTTGAAATACTTAGAGAAAATTTTGCAAACTGAAGTTTTGAAATACTTAGAGAAAATTTTGCAAACTTAAGTTTTGAAATACTTAGAGAAAATTTTGCAAAGTTAAGTTTTGAAATACTTAGAGAAAATTTTGCAAACTTATGTTTTTGAATAAAGGATATAGTTTGAAATTTTGAAAAAAAAAATTATAAAAAATTTAGAAAATTTTAAATTCTCCTTTCCTATCTCTCCCCCTTTGCCATATATCAAAAACAAATAAATATAGCAGAAATAGAAAAATTAAATTGCATAAAAGCTAAATAATAAATTGCATAAAAGCGAAATTATTTTGCTGTACTGACCCAATTCAGGAAATGAACTAAACCAAATCAGTTTCTTTTAGGGTCCTGTCTAACCCAATTAGCTACTTACTAACTGCTATTAAACAGTAATTTTTGCTGGGGTTAGTCAAGTTAAGTGTTCTGTTCAAGTTAGATTTTCTAAACTTGACACTTAACTTGATTACTGAGTAGTTTGTATTTAGTGCCCCAATTACTGCAGATGCACTGACTTAAAGCATCTTGAATTAAGGCAAAGACCTAAGCATCTCACTCCATTCTAGGTTATCAATCAAAAGAATCCTAAGGTGCTTATGAGATGCTGGCTTCTAAATCTATAGGTGCATGCAGTTCTAGGGTTAGGGCCTAGGCTAAGTCCATTTGCGAAAAAGCCCTAGTTTTGAAGGGGGTAGTTTTAAAATAAAACTAAGTTGAAATTTAAAATTTTTCAAAACTAAGTTAAAATTTGATTTTGAAAACATTAAAAAAAATTTTAAAGGCTGAAGTAGTAGAAAAAGCAAAGTAAACCTATTCTACCAAGCATAATCCTAACTGAGATCATATAATCATGCGAAACAAGTAGTCAACTACATAAGTTAGCTGGTAAGTGAGAGAACCAGCATAGTCATACAGATCAAACATGAGTCAACCCTACTAAGTAGGGGCAGTCAAATAGTCACTAGTATAATGCAAATCAAATCTAGGAGGAGGGTCCAGGATGATCAGAGGAGCCTGGCTGCCAGGATCGGAACATCGCCATCATCTCGTGATACTGTGCATCTTTGGTCTCCCTCTCAGCTCTAAGGGCACTCATATAGTCAGTGTAATAGCCTAGATTTGTTTCCATATCTTCAGAACGGTTTGCCTCCACTTCCTCTCTGAGGCTCTGGACCGGGGTCTCTAGCCGTGTCACTCTCTCGTAGAGTGTCGGTGGAGGGGGCTCGTCTATGTGTGCTCGGGCCTCTGCTGCCAGATCTGCAACGTCAACGTCTACCTCCTCGTCTGAATCGATCTGCGCTCCGGCTCACTGTCGTCTCCAAGTCAAAACCCCGGTGGCCAATACATCTATCCCGGCTAAAGAGAAGTTCCTAAACCCTATCTCATCAAAATCGGTCAGCTCGGATATCTCACCTACGGTGATGTCACGACCATGGTGATGAAGGATGGAGGTGATGATGTGGCAGAAGGGAGTGCGCACTCATCCCTGAGTGGTAACACTGGACGCGTGCAGAATAGCGTGAAACATGTGTAGTCCAATGTCAATGTCAAGATGATGGATCAGGGCATACAGGAGAAATGTATGAAAAGGTCGCATGGTTGCGACATCCCTAGAGGATAGTGGTAAAATGCAGCGGACCAGGACTCTGTACAGGGCGTAGTCCTGGGCCTGAAGCTCAACGGACTGAAATCGTCTAGCTATGGGGAGTCTAGCTTCCCTATAGAAATATGAGTGGAGAGAGTCTAGAGTAATGTGGGAGTAGGGAGCATCAAATGGAGGATCCCTAGGTGGATAGCAATAAAAGGTGGACTGGGAAGGTCATAGTCCAAGGAATCGATTTAGTAAGGTAGGAGTGATCGACAAGGGTATTCCTTGAACAGTAGTGGCAAACATGAGATCGTTCTGTCGAACTATGTTATTATAAAATTCTACACTTAAAGTTGTGTTAATGGAATGAGTGCAGAACACTAGATTATCTAGTTGATAAAAGTTTATGACATTCATGGCTAAGGGACAAGATTGGGTAAAGAAATGTCTATTAAGATAGCTAGTTTTGATAGGCTTGTAAGTTGTTCGAGCAAACTTATTACATAGTTCTAGAGTCGAAAACCTAGGGTCGAGACTCGGTTCGGCACTGGGGTTCGCTTGGTTTGCTCGGCGTTTTCTAATTTAAGAAACATGCATTTATAAGGAAGGAATTTAAGAAAATAATTCTAAATGCATAAAAGAAATCATACCGGGGAGGCATGGTTGAGATTGAGGAAGCATAAGTGTCACTTGATCTTCTTGGAAGGAAGGAAGTGAGGAAGGAAGATGGTTTTTGGTGTGGGAAGAGGAGGGGGTTCGGATGCCCTTTTATAGGCAGATCATTGGGGGCGCCCGGGAGCTCCCGAGCGCCCGGGACAGAGGTTTCTGCCTTTGGCAGAGACTAGGGCTGGTTGGGGGCACCCGGAACGGCCCGGGCGCCTTAGTTAGGCTTGGTCTTTGCAGCTTTTGCTGCTTTGACTGAGATGGGGGTGCCCGCGTGGTTCCGGGCGCCCTGGTCAAGGGTCAAAGGCGGCTTTTTGCCTTAAGGGAAGATAAAGGCATGCATGGGAGCGCCCGAGGAGTCACGGGCGCCCGGAGTGGTAGTAAGTGTTAGATTTGATGTTTTGTCATCGTTTGACCGTGGCTTAATTGGTTTGACTATGATTTGAAATGATTTGACTGCTTTGACTATGGTTTGACCATGTTGACCATGGTTTGACTACAGGATTAAACCACAATATAGGTATTAAAGAACTTTTTAATTGAGTTTAATTCTACTATCTTACTGAATCTAGGGTTTTCAATCACGTTAGCCTTATAGGTTTTGTGAGACAGATTTTGATAAAATTTTTTTTGAAAAACATGATTTATTTTGAAAATCTTAATTAATTTTGAAAACAGTTGAATTTATTTTGAAAATAATGTTTAAGTCTACAAGTAACTAAAAATTTGTGTTAGATTTAAATATTACAAAGACTAATTTGAATTTGAATTTCAGAGATTGGCTTCCAGGTCTTGGCGAGGCACTAGGCCTTCTTTGGCCGTAGCCTTATTGGATCATCAACCCTTTCCTTGACAAAGTCATTCAATGAAATTTCATTTTCAAGATTATTCTTTGAAAAATTCTGGTCTAACTAGTTTGAGTTTTGGATCGGTAGCTTCGGCTAGTTTCACCAGTCTAAAGAGACCAAGTATACTTGACCTTATTAGAATTGGTTTCCCTAACGTACTATCATCTCACCGCCACCCAATACTATGTTGTTCAAATTTTAGTTAAGTTTGTTCAGTCCTTAAACTAGCCATTCCTTAGTCTAAGCATGGTAATTGCAGAAATTAAGTAAACAAGCAAACAGACAAATTGCAATCAAGAATTGAATTTTATCTAATAATAACTATTGTTTTCAATTTGGCTCCCCCTGGACTATAGACACGATAATGGTTTGGCAAGATATGAATCTTGTCCTTGGGGATCCAATATTGGTTTGATCCAGTTTGTTTATTCAGGCATAGTTTTGGTACCCATGCTTGAACTTTAGGTCTGGACTGGTTCAATACAGCAAAATAGGATCTTTGTCGAGACTTGGTTCTATAACCTAGTCCGGATCGATTTAGAACCGATTTCTGTTTTCCAAGAATCATGTCAAGATTCTTGGAACCAGAGGTAAATCGTTCTAAAGCTAATCTAAGATCCTTAACCTGAGTTTTCAGGGAGGAGTTCTCTTTCTCAAGTTTTTCAACTTGAGTAGAGGTTCCTTCTTGAACCTTCTCGGTTAAGGGTCTAGATTCAGCTCCCTCTTTTAGGAGTTTTACTTCCTGTCAGAGGGATTCGATTCAGAGTTTGGCTTTCACCAAATCTCAAGAAAGATAAGCAATTAATTCACTTAACTGACTTCTAGTAAAACCACTTACCTTGATTTCGCCGTTTTCTGAAAATGTTAGTCTGCCGTCGTCCTGTTCCGATTCTGACTCGGTCCCGATTTCTTCCGAGGCAGTTAGTGCAAGCAGATTCGACTGTGGGACCTCTTCTTCTTCTTCGGAGGAGGACTCATCCCACGTTGCCTGAAGTGTCTTTTTCCTTCTATTCTTCTTGGTCTCCTTTAGGTTCGGACACTCTGTCTTGTAGTGACCTTTCTTCTTGCACTCGTAGCAGGTCACGTTGGGCTTGTTCTTTTCATTTGCGGGTTCAGCCGGTTCATCCTTTCTTCGGCTAGCTTTCCGTCTGTTGGTTTGGTTTTTTAACTCCTTGTAATAGTTTCGGGCCAGTCGTACCAGCTTAGGTCGATCTCCTTCTTCGTCTTCTAAGTCTGAGTCTGAGTTAGACTCGGGTTCAGGTTGATGGTTCTTTTTGGTTGTCCTTCTAGTTGTACCTGCAACAAAGGCAATACCTTTCTCGGCCAGATTGCAGTTAGTCTGTTCGTGTAACTCTAATTCAGAGAATAATTCATCTAATTTAACTTTTAAAAGGTCCCTTGAAACCTTGTATGCATCTACCATAGATGCCCACAAGGTATTTCAAGGGAAAGCATTTAAAGCGTACCTTATTAAGTCACGGTTTTCTACCTTGTGACCGAAGGTGTGCAGTCCGTTTATCAGTTCCTGGATTCAGGCGTGAAGCTGAGCTGCTGTTTCGTTGTCGGTCATTTTAATTATATACAGCTTGTTCAGGAGGAGATCCCTCTTGCTGATCCGTGTGTCTGATGTTCCTTCATGCAGCTCGATCAGTTTTCCCCACAGCTCCTTGGCACTGTTGAAGGGACCCACCCGGTTCAGCTCCTCTTTTATTAAGCCGCATTGGAGGGTCTGGGTCGCCTTTGCATCAGCTTCAATTCTCCGTTTCAGAGCGATGTCCCACTCTGTGTAGCTTTGAGGTACTCCTTCAGCATTTCTCGAAATTTCCAGTCCGGATTGGATGATTATCCACATGTCCACCTGAGTTTTCAGGTGGACCTCCATTCGACTTTTCCAGTAGGAAAAGTCTTCTCCACTGAAAAGAGGAGGTCTGGCTGTGCTGAATCCTTCTTGCATGGCCATTAGGTATTTTATCTGAAAAAGAGATAAGAGAAAGAAAAACTTTGTCCCAAGACTTGGTCTTGGATTAGTAGTGCGGGATAAAGAAAATTAAATATCGAGGGGTGTTGCACCAACCTCGATTAACGAGAAGAAATTCGAACGAAAAAAAATATTAGAAGAAATTTGAATGAAAAAAAGAATATTAAAAGAAATTCGAACGAAAAAAAAATATTAGAAGAAATTCGAACGAAAAAATATTAAAAGAAAATTTTAAAAGAGATCCGAAAAATTTTCAAACTGGTGGTTGCACCAAATTTGAACTTCCCCGCTCTGATACCACTTGTTGGATCGAGAGAACTGATAGAGAGGGGGGTGAATATCAGAAAACGTTCGGATTTAAGAAATAGAGAAATTACGCAGCGGAAATTAAAACAAACAAACGTAAACACCAAGGTTTTTACTTGGTTCAGAGTCGCGTTCGGCTCCTACTCCAATGCCCACGGTCGTTGACCATTTACTGCGGGCAATTTTATATGTGCGTAAAACGGTTTACAAATAGATTTACAATTGCAGTATAGTAAACACAAAAAAGAAATTGCTCTTCGTTACCGACGTCCGGTGTGGAATGTTTCTCGGAGCAAAGGGACGTCATCGGCGCTTGTATCTCGAGTCGAGAGGTTTCTGGAGAAAAGCGCAGGAGCAGAAGAGCGTGGTTGCGTTGAATGAATTGAGTGTAGAAGCCTTGGGGTCGAGGGCCCTTTTTATAGCACCTGGGGGCACCCAGAACGTCGGGGGCGCCCCCCCCCCCCCACGTGTCAGTCGATCTGTCTCCGTCTCGGTCAGCTCTGATCCCTTAAAACTCGGGATCAGCCTTTGACGGGGGTGCCCGGATCGCTGGGGGCGCCCGGATTGACCGGGTCAAAACCTCATCCGTTTGGCTTCTCGCTGGCTTGCTTCGTTGGCTTCACCTGGGGGCGCCCGGGAGCACGGGGGCGCCCCGCCCATAAGCTACTGAAGCTCACCTTGGTTTACTTTGTTTTGTGTTCACCTTGGGGGCACCCGGGACACTCCGGGCGCTCTACTCAGCCTTTGCCTCACTCCTTTGAGGCTTTCTGAGCTGCAGACACTCGTTCCTTCGGTCCTGCATCCAGGGTTAGTCCAAAACAACATAAAATAATAAGATGTTAGTTTATACAGCCTTTGCTGTCTTGGTTCTGACTTTGGATCTCCAAAATGGAGCCCTAGGTCGAACCGACGCCTACTGTTCCCTCAACGGGGAACGCGTCCTCACCTACTCCTCTCGGGAGAATGTACCTGATGCCAACCGGCTCCTCCGGTTGGTCTTTTGCCTAGCGGTCCTTCTCTAGGTCTCGGATAACAAGCTGTCCTTCGCCCGGTGCCTGGCAGTCCTTCGCCAGGTCTTCAGTACCAAGCTGTCCTTCGCCTGGGGCCTAGCTGTCCTTCGCTAGGTCTTTGTATCCTGGCATTCCTTCGCCAGGTGCCTAGCTGTCCTTCGCTAGGTCTTTGTATCCTGGCATTCCTTCGCCAGGTGCCTAGCTGTCGTTCGCTAGGTCTTTATATCCTGGCACTCCTTCGCTAGTTGCCTAGCAGTCCTTCGCTAGGGCTTTGCCTGCACACTTGGATAACATGTTAGACACACAATATACCTTAACTTTTGAACCTTGTTGCCATTATCAAAATACAGGTTTGACTTGGGTGCATTCTGCACCAACATAACTAGGGTTGTGCTTAGTAGAATAGGATTGTTCAATATCTTTCAAAATTTTATTTTCCTATTTTTTTTTTAAAATTAGCAATTTGAAAAAGTATTTCTTTTATTAAGTTTTAGAAATTTAAATGATTTTCCGACTTAGTCTTTTTCAAAAACTTACCCCTTTCAAAACTAGGGTTTTTGCGCAAATGGACTTAGCTTAGGTCCTAACCCTAGAACTCTATGCACCTATAGATCTAGAAGCCAGCATCTCACAAGCACCTTAGGGTACTTTTGATTGATGACCTAGATTGGGTTGAGATGATTAGGTCTATGTCTTGATTCAAGATGTTTTAAGTCAGTGCATCTGCAGTAATTGGGGCAATAAATACAAGTTGAACAACAATCAGGTTAAGTGTCAAGTTTAGAAAATCTAACTTGATCAGATCACTTAACTTGACCAACTCTAGTGAAAGCTACTGTTTTATAATAGTTAGTAAGTAGCTAACTGGGTTAGACAGGACCCGAATAAGATTGGTTTAATGGTCTTGCTTGAATTCATTAAAGTTGGATTAATACAGACTTCCAAATCTATAAAACTAGCTCTAATTTAAAATTAACTTACAATAATTGTCATCAATTTTTTTTTATATATGGCAAAGGGGGAGAGAAAGGAGAAAAGAGAGAGAAAATTTTTCAAATTTTTTTTCAAATATTTTTCTCTGCATCAAAAAAAAAGTAAAGTAAAATGTCTAAGTGCTTCAAAGGTTTTTCTAAGTGCTTTAATCTGTTTAAGTGCTTTAAATTGTCTTAAGTACTACAACAATTTTCTTCTTAGTTTTTCTAAGTGATTTCAAAATTTTCAAGTATTTCAAAACCTTCGAAGAGTATTATTTTTCTGAGTAAAATTTTCCTTAGTAAAACTTTGTCTGAGTAAAAACCTTTTGAAATTTTTGGCAAAAGTTTCTATGTAAAATTTTGGTAGAGAAACAAATTTTTGCAAAAACTTGTTTAAAAATTCCTTAAAGAATTTTTTTTTTGCAAAGCCTTTTAAGTAAAAGTTTTTTCAAAACAAAGTTTAGGCTTGCAAAACTTCTTCAAAAGCAGAAAATTTTCTAAGTGTGCAAAAGTTGAAACCCTTTTAAAATTTGATGTTGAAATGTTTGAGTAAGAATTTTTTGCAAAGCTTTTTAAGTAACAGTCTTTCAAAACAAAATTTAGAATTACAAAACTTTTTCAAAAATTGTCTAAGTGTTGAAAAGTTTTTTGCAATTGCTCGATTTTGACAAACACTTAGTCAAACTTAAAAGCACTTAGAAGATTTACAAAAACACATATATAATTGAAAATTTCAGGGGGAGAACATTTTCAGGGGGAGATGAATTTGGTTTAAGTATTTCTTGAGATACTTATTGTTGTTAGATTGCTATAGAAGGTTATTTTAACTTAACTTTTTGAACCGTGTTGCCATAAATCAAAAAGGGGGAGATTGTTGGTGCCAGAAGCACCAAAGTCGAACCTATGTTTTGATAATGGCAAAGGGTTCAAAAGTTAAGGTGTTGTTGTGATCTAACAATGCTGATTAAGTGTGCAGGGAAAGTCCTAGGTACACTAGGCACTATGTCCTGGTTCTATGAATTGGGCACTAAGTCCTGGCCGCGGGCTGGACAACTAAGTCCTGACGTAAGGTTGGGCACTAAGACCTGGTGAGTGAAGCTGGGCACTAAGACCTAATGAGTGAAGCTGGGCACTAAGTCCTAGTCGAAGACTGGGCACCGAAGACCTGGTGAGTAAAGCTGGGCACTAAGACCTGGTCGCAGATTAGGCACGAAGACCTGGTGAGTGAAGCTAGGTAAAAGTCCAACTGGAGGAGCCGGTTGGCAAAAAGGTAAATTCTCTCGAGAGGAGTAGGTGAGGACGCATTCCCCGTAGGAGGGAACATTAGGCGTCAGTTCGACCTAGGGTTCCATTTGGGAAGCCCAAAGTCAGAACCAAGATAGCTCAGGCTATAAATCAAGCTTTATTTTATATCATTTATATGTTTCTTGTGTTTTGTAACTAACCCTGGTTGCCAGAATAAATGAAAGGAGATTTCTGCTGCTAAGCCTCAAAGGAGTGAGGCACCTCATTGGGCTAGGCGCCTGTGTTGAGATAGGCGGCCAGGTGAAGGCTGATTCCAAGCATTCAAAGCAAACTGCCACGCAAGCCTTTGGACCAAGTCAAGTGAGGCGCCTGTGATAACACAGGCGCCCCAGTCAGCTCAGGTGCCCCAGTTAAAGGGATAAGCGCTGGCTAAGTCTGCGGATTGGAGTTCTCGCAGGATAGGTCACGTGTCAGGCGCCCCCTTCAACACAGGCGCCCCAGTGACTGATATACATAGGGGTTCACCCCCAAGGCTTCAAAACAACTTGCTCTCTATGCACTCATTCAAGCGGTGCGCTCCAACAAGCTCCGTACTCGCGATTCAAGTGCCAACGACGACCCACTGCTCCGAACTTCCAATTTCTCCGATCGTCGGTAAAAGTTCATTTTTTTTAAGTGCTGTAATTTCGTTTCAAATTCTATATTTGTATTCCAACTTGTAATCTTTTATGAAAATATAGAATTGCCCATCGTAAACGGTCAAGGACCGTGGGCCTTGGAGTAGGAGCCGACCGCGACTCCGAACCAAGTAAAAACAAACCGTGTTAGCTATTGTTTTTGCTATGTCCGCTGTGCAATTACTCTCCTTGTCCGTTAACATTAAACGATCGATATTCACCCCCCCTATCGATTCAATCCGATCCCGCATGAACAAGTTTAGAATAATTAGTTTGGTCCTTTCTCTTGCTTGAATTCACTAGAGTTGGTTCAATACGGATCTACAATTTCTTTTAACTAGCTCTAATTTGAAGTTGTTATCTATATTTTGATATATGGCAAAGGGGGAGAGAAGGGAAAAAGTGAGTAAAAAAAATTTTCAAAATTTTCTTTATCAAAATTTTTTTTCAAAATTTTCTTTATCTCTTTTTCAAAAAGTAAAGTTGAACTTTTAAGTGCATTTATCAAAATTTTCTAAGTGATTTCAAAAATTTCTAAGTGCACTTTTGGTCTAAGAAATATTTCTAAGTGAAAATTCTTCTTAGAAAACAAAATTTGCCTGAGCAAAATTTCTTAGTGAAACCTTTTTGGCAAAGTATTTCTAAGTGAAAATTTTTCTTAGTAAATAGATAACTTTATCTCTCTAAGCAAAATTTCTTATGTTTCTCTTAAGTAAAAATATTTTTCAAAATGCATAAAATATTGTCCAAGCAAATTTTTCTAAGTGTGCAAAAAGCTTTTCTTAGCAAACAAATATTTTTCCAAAAATTCTCAAAGTGCATAAAATATTTTCCAAGCAAATTTTTCTAAATGTGCTAAAGTTGAAACTTCTTAAGGGAAAATTTTTTTTGGCTATGTAAAATTTTTAAAGGAAAATCTTTCTCACATGAAATTGTTTTTTTGGCTAAGGGATTTTTCCCCCTGTATAAAAATTGGTTTAAGTGAAATTTTATTTGCAGAACCTTTTTGAAGGAAATTTTTTTTTGGATTGTAGAACTTTTCAAAAGTAAAAATTGTCTAAGTATAAAAGTTTTTTAAATGCTTTGCTAAATTTTTAAAACACTCAGTCAAAACATTTAGAAGTTTTTCAAAACTACATATCATTGAAAATTTCAGGGGGAGAACTTTTTCAAGGGGAGCTTATATCTTTTTTTTAACATGTTTGTCAAATGTGCTATAAATGTTTTTAACTTAACTTTTTGAGTCGTGTTGCCATAAATCAAAAAAGGGGAGATTGTTGGTGCCGGAAGCACTAAAGTCAAACCTATGTTTTGATAATAGCAAAGGGTTCAGAAGTTAAGATTTTGTTGTGATCTGACAATCTTAATCATGTGTGCAGGAAAAGTCCTAGGTACACTAGGCACGAAGTCCTGGTTCTAAGAATTGGGCACTAAGTCCTGGTCGCGGGTTGGGCACCTAAGCCCTGACGAAAGGTTGGGCAATAAGTCTTGGTCGTGGACTGGGCACCGAAGACCTAGTAAGTGAAGCTGGGCACTAAGTCCTGGCCAAGGGTTGGGCACCGAAGTCCTAGTGAGTGAAGCTGGGCACTAAGTCTTGGTCGCGGACTGGGCACGAAGACCTGATCCGGGAGATTGGGCAAAAGTCCAACCGGAGGAGCCGGTTGGCAAATAGGTAAACTCTCCTGAGATGAGTAGGTGAGGACGTGTTCCCCGTAGAAGGGAACATTAGGCGTCGGTTCGACCTATGGTTCCATTTGGGAAGCCCAAAGTCAGAACCAAGATAGCTCAGGTTGTAAATCATGGTTAATTTTATATCGTTTATATGTTTCTTGTGTTTTTGAACGCTCCGTGCTCAAGATTCAAGCACCAACGACGACCCTCGGCACCGACTTTCTAAATCTTCCGATCGTCGGTATAATTTACTTTTAATTGTTGTATCTTAAAATTCTATATTTGTACTCAACTTGTAATCATTTTATGAAATATAGAATTGCCCATCGTAAACAGCCAAGGACCGTGGACCTTGGAGTAGGAGCCGACTGTGACTCCGAACTAAGTAAAAACAAAAGTGTTAGCGATTGTTTTTGCTTTTCCGCTGCGCAATTACTCTTAGTATTTTCGAAAATTTATCGATCTATATTCTCCCCCCCCCCCCCTCTATCGATTCAAACTGATCCCACACCAAGTCCCAGACTTGGTTTCTATCAAATTGGGCTAGTTCTTCCTACATAGCAATGATCCAGTCTGGGTCAGGTAAGGCCTCTTCTATGGTCTTAGGTTCAATCATTGAAATTAGTGCAACATGATTTAGCTTTCAATAGGAGGACCTTGTTCTGACCCTTATGGTTGGATCACCCATAATTTGGTCAGTTGGGTGATTTAGTCTGGGTTTCTTAGGTCTCCTAGAAATTGGTTCAATTTCAGGTCCGGTTGATAGGTTTTGGGTTGGTTCAGGGGTTGGTTCAGTAGGTAACACTAAATTTGGTTCAGGGACCGATTCAGTAGTTGAGTGTAAGACTGGTTCAGAAATTGATTCAATTGGTGAGTTAGTAATTTGGTCTGGTTTAGATTCATCATCTTTTGGATTAGTTAAAATAGGTTGATTTGAGTTAGATTTATTGGTTGGGTTAGATTGGTTTTCTTCATCAAATATTATATTAGTAGTTTCTTCAATCTTAAGGGCTTGTTTATTATAAACTCTGTAGGCCCTATTTAAGGTCGAGTACCCTAAAAATATACCATGGGTAGACTTGGATTGGAATTTACCTAAGTAGGGTTGGCATGTCCTAATCTCCTATGTCATAGTTTAGTTTCTTCTAATTGATTTAGATAACACTTAAGTGAGGTAGGTAGGTTTATGACATAGATGTTATTTTTCCTAAGTCCTCTTAGGGTAACCTTTGAGTCTTGTAAGTTCCTAATCAGGCAATTTTGGTTAGTAAAAGTGACTAAGTATCCAGTATCACAAAGCTGACTAATACTGAGTAAATTAAATTTAAAACCGTCAACCAAAAGGCCCATTTTGATAGTAAAGTCAGAGCTCAATTCAATGTTACATGAACTGATTACCTTAAGTGTAGCGTTGTTGCCAATCACCACTATTCCTAGGTCCTTGTATTTTAGTTTGGAGAACTTTGACTCATCTCCAGTCATATGTCTGGAGCACCCACTATCCAACATCCACTGATCCAAATTATTATGTTCCTACACATAAAGTGGCTTAGTTTGAATCCAGTTTAGTAGAAGTATAGGATAGGTAGTTCATGTTCATTTGCCTAATCTGTCTCACCCAATTTAAGTGATCAAGCATGTTAAACTTATGTTGATTTTGTGAGACAGAGTTCAGTCTAACCAGTTTGATCTGATCAGCTGGATTGAACAAAAACAATTTTGAAGAAAATTTGAAAATAAATTTTTGAAAGAGATAAAGATACATTTGAAAAAGAATTTGGTGAGGAAGAAAAATTGACAAGATTTGGGTTGATCTAACTTTATTCATCCTAACCATCTCAACCATTTCTAAGTGACAAAACAGGAATCCTTATTCGTTTTGTGAGATGCGTTCAATTTTATCTTAAAAATTAAGTTAAGTCTAAGATATGATTGAACCTTGAATTAGATTCAGATTTAAAAATTAGTAATTTTAAAATAAACTTCAATATTTGGCTTCCAGATTTTGGCAAGGCACAGGGGCCTTCTTTGGCCTTAGCCTTATTGGATCAATAACCTGTTCCTAGACAAAGTCACATAAAGAAATAGTATTTTTAAATTTCTCATTCAGAAACCTTGGTCTAACTAGTCGAGGATGTGACGAGGTAGCTTCGGTTAGTTCTACCGGACTAAGAAAACCAAATAGGAGACGTCTTCCCCTACTTGACACCCCAGACGACTTTCCTAACGTATTATCAGTTCGCCCCACCCTAATACTAGGTTATGCAAGTTTCAATCAGATATAATCCTTAACTAACCATTTCTAATCCTAATCATGATAATTTGCAAATAAATAAATAAACACGCATCAAGGAAGGTATTAAAAAAAACTATCTAACCACATGAATAGTCCTTTTATTGGCTTCACCTGGATCATATCACCAATATGGTCTATCTAAGTGATAAGCCCAAACTATGTGTCACGAATGTGGGCCTCAACTTTAGATGTGAATGAATAACTGAAAACCCTTTTACAATCAAAAGTATGAAAATGTAATATAGGGGCCACAGGTCGTATTTTTCTCGGGGCTAGTTGTCGTGTTTGATTCAAACTTGTATTTGTGTCGTTTATGTTTTGGTTTTCAAATAAAGGATTTGGGTTTTGGGGTTGCAATCAGAAATGGAAAAGCGAGAAAACAAAAGGGAAACTACACGAATGAATTAAGGAGTAGATGGCAAGTAATAGCTCAATCAAAAGGGAAATCTAATCAAGCAAGGAACTTAACCTAATTTGAAAACTAAATCTGAATTCAAATTGCAAACAAACACTAATCTGAAATATAGAGGCAGATATGGCAAGTTTCGGAATTGAACAAGCTAAGACAAATCAATGCAAAAAGAAATTCGAAATTTTCTCAAGCAACAAGTATCAATTTAGCATGCAACATTTTTGGAAGCCAATCTCTGCCTACAAAATTCAGAATTGGATAAATTCAAACTAACTGATTTCAAACACAATCTTATCCCATCAAAAACAAGCTAACTTTGGATGCAAAAAGGTGCAAATCAATTGGCACGCAAGGGAAATCCTTTGTGCCAAAAACTAGCTCTAAATCAAGAAATAAGTGAATTTTCAGCTCAAGGGTTTAAGCTGCATGTTTCGATTGGAAAACAAGGGTAGTATGGAAGAACTAAGCAAGACTAAGCTAAAGAATTGAAACCGAAATCAAGACTTGTGAAGCAAAAATTCAGAAATTAAGTAACAGAAATTCAGATTTGAAGTTCCAAGATTCAGCGTATGGCTTGGATGCAAAACACGCAAGAAACTCAAACTGATACTTTGATCGAAAAGCCAAACAACTAAGCTGAAATACCTAGTGTTTACTCAGCAAAAATGCAGAAGATCTTCAGCTGGAATTATCAGAAATAGATTTTGGGTTTTTTTCAGAAATGAGATGGCACGCAAGAAGTGAATTTGGCACGCAAGGAATAGAATTGTAACCTAGCTTAATTTGAGTGCTATTTTAACTAAACAACCTATCTATCTAATGCTAAAGCAAAGATTGACAACTAAGAACTCAGACACAACTCAGAAAACCAGAAATTTGAGGCAAACTCAGAATTGACAGGAAATTTCAGAAATTAAATGGCACACTAGTTAAGTAGTTGGCACACAACAATTTATAAAGAAATAAGCTGAAATTTGATCTATTTGTTCACTAAACAAGCTTCTAAACTACTCAACCTAAAGATTAACAACCTAATTAAACGAAACAACTCCGAAAATAAACTACAGCTGATGAAACTGAAATTCTAAAACAGGACAGAATTCGGCACAAGTTAAACTACAGCTAAAACAAGATTTAAACTAAGGAAAACTACTCCTCGATCCTTTCTTGAGCTCAAGAACTTCTTGGTTGTCAGTCAAGAGCTGGCTTCGAACCCCTAGGCTCAGCAAATCAGTGGAAATACATCTCTGAAGTTGACTCTGCTCGAATATGCGCTTGGCTGGAATTTTGCAATCCGATTCACTCTATCTCCATTGATGGAGCTGCGATGATGAATTGGGAAGCTTCTGAGCTCACCTGAGAACCCCTACAAATGGCTCAGAAGCTTGGAAATGGATTGTGCATGGAAAACAAGTGATCTGACTGAGGAATTGCCGAAACCCTCAACAATCCCTGTTCCGGCGAAATTTGAGCTGAATTCTTCGAGGAGACTATTTCAATGGACTCAGATCTTGATCTCAGATTGGAAAGGAGGTGGTCACTCCTTCTTGGATGAAGAATTGGCTAAGAACATGAAGAACAAGCGAAGAACGAAGAAGACGGCGAAGACGCGACAAAGGTTTTCTGCGCAGAAGATTTCCTTAAGTATTTAGCTTTGAACGGTCCAGATTGATCCACTTCAATCCAACGGCTGATCTTGGTCTGATTTGAGCCAAACTTTGATGATGATGATCTGGGGTCAGGATCTGCCTCGTGGTAGCTCGGATCCTCCAGATTTGCAACGGATGGTCCAGATCAAGCTAATCTTTGAATGGATGATCTATAGCCCTCCAAGCTTGATCCAACGGTTGATTTAGCTCTGAT
>JAGFNQ010001188.1:558135-614697 GCA_024364735.1 Boesenbergia rotunda
TGGATTAGTATCTTGTCTTAAATCAACAACTTAGTCTTTTCATCGATCATGAGTCATTGAGATGAATCTAACTCATAGCCTTTCAAGGAAAATTTTGGTGGCTCTCTCCTTAAGTTCTAACTTGATGATGGAAAGTGGAGCTCACTCAAACACACATGATTCTTGCATACCATAGGCTTGCTTATTATCTATCTCCACCATTATTCATGATTGGGGATCAACATCTATAAAACAATTGAAAAGCATAGAAAATGATAAGAAATGGAATAAAGCCAAGAAAAGTGGAAAAAATGGATAAAGTGGAAGACTTGAGTGCTTGGGGATATTTTTGATGCTCTTTGCTCTCCATGCAGTCCCCTAATTATCTTAAAAGTTGTGAAGTCAATCTCGAATCCTGCTTTTGATTGGGATGAATAAAACTTTGTTAGTGTCATTGTGCCAAAAACCACCCTTGTGTGCCAATTGCTTCCTTTCCTTTCTCATCAAAATTTTTTGAGCTCTTCTCTTCTTCTTTTCTTTTCAGATCAGAGTTACATCAAAGAACATGTTATGTCAAGTGAAATAGCTACTCAACATAAAATTTCCACTCAAAACCCCTTGTAACTCGATTTTTGATACGTTTCCTCTACAAATTGGCACACTTCCTTCATTTGTTCTACTTCTATTCTCTTTTCTTTTTTTTTATGTAGATCTGCCAGCTGCAGTTTCGAATCATAAATTCTTGCATTATATGGTTCATGAATTGTTCAGCTGGTATTCCTCTTCTAATTCCCAAGAATTTTCAATTCAGCACAGATTTCTTGTCTTTCAACTTCTCAGCTTCAATTCCAAACTCATCAGAATTTTTCAGATTATCTTCAACTGAAGTTAAGATTCCAGCACTCAGCAAACTCAGATTCAGCTCAGCTTAATTCAGATTTCTGATCAGTTATTTGGATTTCCAGCTCAGATTTGTTCAGCTGCAATTCTTCATTCATCAGTTCTAAATTTCAGCACTTCGGCAATTTCTGTGATCAGCACTTGACATTTCTTAACTCCATCCAGATTCAGTTTTCATTTGATATTAATTTGTGCTAAATCTCAACCACAGTCCTAGCCCTTCCAGATCTGAATTTTCCTTGCTCTGTTCGACTTAGCATGGTTTGCTTCCAATGCGTGCCAACTTGTCTTGGCTTTGCTTCTGAAATTTTTTTCTATTTTGCTCTCAATTTCAGCTTCATGGCATCCATTTCCATTCTCTGATTTCTCAAAAACATTTCGTGCAAATGGCTGAGTATTAGAAAGCTTGAATGCTCCACTTGCAAATGGCTGAGCATTAGATTGAAATCCAGGAAGTGTACTGCAAATTTTTTTCTTCTGTGTGCTGATCAGAGCTGCTGGAATTTCTGCATTTGCTCAGATTCTCTGCATTGGTTTCAGTTCCACGGCTTCAATCTTAGACCTTGCAAACTCCTTCATTTTCCTAGTTGGCAGTTAGCAATCAAATAGAGATGGAAGAGTTGATCAAGCTGTTTTGAATTCAGCCCACTGCCTGATTTCTTTCTTAATCTGTTTCTCGATCTGAAAAATCCAATCTATCACATTTCTTTCTCCTTTGCTCAGCGGTGGATGTGCCTAACAATTTCAAATACATTCCTATGCCTACTGCTCTGATTTATAGCTTCAAAAACTCAATTAGGTTGCAAATTGGTACAAACTACCTTCATAGCATTTTCATTGGTTTTCCTCCTTCCATAACTGAATTTCCAGCTTAAGTATCAACTTGCTGCTCTCCAAAACCTCTTGGGCTTCGAGTGGGTTTGTTTTGAGTCCTTTTTAGCATCTTTTGTAGCAGCCTCATTAATTCCAACTCAATTCCTCTGCACTTCAATTTCTGCACTGCACCAGCTCATACAATAGCACTTCATTGATTTTTTTTTTAGCTTCTTATATCCTTTCGGCAACTCAGAATTTCCTCCTGTTCAAGTTCAGCATCCAAGGTGGCAGCTTTTCAAGTCTATGATTTCTCCAACAATTAACATCAAGAGTACTTGCTTTAAATAGTAGTGGAGAAGTTAAGGGTTCCATTCGAAATTCAAAATCAGCACATTGAATTCAGCCCCTCTTCTTCACTGCATTTTCCAGCTTGTATCAGCTTTCACTCAGCCTTCAACCGAATTCACTTGGCAATGAATTTCTGCATTTGGTTCAAGTTAATACAGCTGCAAATCATTCCATTCCATTTTAAAACCTTGGCACACAATTTGGCTTCAATTTGATGGTTGCGTGCCACTTAGATCTTGGCACACAATTTCTTCTTCATCAAATCTTTTTGAGCTTGGCCATGTAAGCTTGGATCTTCAAATTATAATCAAGAATCTAGATGCCTCCATTTGCTTCCATCCTCTTGCTCATTTTCGAAATTTAAATTCAACTCACTTGGCACCTTTTGGCTTCAACTTGGCAAAAAAATTTCTTTTTGACATGAATTTCCTCTTTTGATACAAATTGATTCCAAATCACTAATCACTCCCCCACACTTAATTCTTTGTCCAGTCTCGGGCAAAATAGCATCAAGAAAAACATCCCAATCAAACAAGTCCATAGAAAAATTAGGGTTAAGATTAGTAATAAGGAAAAGTAAATAGAATAGACATGATTTTTGCCAAAATTGAATTGGAAAGGTAAACAAAATGATTAATCCCTATAGATGTGATCCAACCATTGAAATATGATTTTGAAAGAACCTAAGCAAGTTCTAGAATACAATAACATATGTGTTTCACAAAATAAGGCTAATCTCACTAGGTAAAAATAATCCATCTCAAATCTTCAATTAAGAATCTAAAGCAAAATCGTACTCAAGCATCCAAGATTTCATCCATGAACTCAAATCCTAAGTTTTGACAACCAAACTTAATTTATTTTCTAAAAGACTCTAAAATGCTATTAAGATAACCTAAGGGATACATTTATTTCTAGTCATGCAATAAAAAGTGCCAAAATGAAATACATGGTAATTTCAATGATTTTATTCATGTCATGTATCTTAAGCATTTATTATTAACTACTTACTTCAAAAAGAGAAAGAATTTATTCCTAGAACCATGAAAATGTACTAAGAGAAAAGATATGGTATTTACAATGAAGAATTTTATTTGAACTTTAAGAAAACTAATTGCGCACGCAAACTAGCATTTATTCTTGCAACAAGTAAGGAAATGGTATATACAAAGAAAAATGAGTGTAAAATTTAGTGAACTCCCCTTTTAAGTTGGGTATGTGGTATCCATATAGTCCACTCCATCCACCTCTAGCTCCTTGACCTCTTCATGGAATTTCTTGAGCCGGTGGCCATTTACTTTGTACACTTGACTCGTGGCCTCCTCTTGAATCTCTACCACTCCATAGGGAAAAACATTAGTCACAAAAATGGACCCTCCCATCTTGACCTCAACTTCCCTTTGATCAATTTGAGTCTTGACTTGTATAATAGCACTTTGTCACCAATTTGAAATTCTTTGTTCACAATGTGCTTGTCATGAAAGTTTTTAGTCTTCTCCTTGTAGATCCTTGAATTCTCAAATGCTTCCAACCGGACTTCTTCCAGTTCTTGAAGTTGCAACTTCCTTTCTTCTCCCACATTAGTAGCATCAAAATTGCAATCTTTTACCGCCCAATACGCCTTATGCTCAACCTCCACAGGTAAGTGGCATGATTTCCCATACACAAGTCTATAAGGTGACATTCCAATGGGTGTCTTGTAAGCGGTGCGATATGCCCATAGTGCATCTTCAAGCCTTTTGCTCCAATCCTTCCTATTAGGTCCCACGGTCTTTTCCAAAATTGATTTGACTTCTCTATTCGACACCTCGGCTTGTCCATTTGTTTGGGGGTGATAAGCAGTAGAAACCTTATGTACAACCCCGTACTTATTAAGAAGAGCCTTCATGTGCTTATTGCAAAAATGGGATCCTTGGTCACTTATGATTGCTCTTGGAATTCCAAACCATGCAGCTGTAAAAGCTGCTCATCTCTGAAATCATCATCTATGGCTATGGGATCTCCGTCTCCCTCCAATCTGCTCAAGTGGTCTGCTACTAAATTTTCCTTGCCACTCCTGTCCCGTATCTCCAAGTCAAACTCCTGTAGTAGTAGCATCCATCTAATAAGCCTTGGCTTCGCATCTGGCTTCTTCAGGAGGTACTTTAGTGCTGCATGATCAGAAAACACAACAACATGAGAACACAATAAATATGATCTGAATCTATCTAAAGCAAAAACAATGGAAAGAAGCTCCTTTTCTGTGGTGGTGTAGTTGGCTTGGGCTGAATCCAAGGTCTTTGAGGCATAAGAAATAACATATGGTGCCCCATCTACTCTCTGTGCAAGTACAGCTCCTACTGCATGGTTCGAGGCATCACACATCAACTCAAAAGGTAAGCTCCAGTCTGGTGATCTGATGATAGGTGCAGTAATAAGAGCTTCCTTCAACCTCTGAAAAGCCTCCTTGCATTTTGCATCAAAATAAAAATCCACATCCTTCTGCAACAATCGAGACAATGGAAGAGCAACTCTACTGAAATCTTTAATAAATATCCTGTAGAAACCTACATGTCCAAGAAAAGATCGAACATCCCGTACGCATACGGGGTGAGATAAAGAAGATATAGCACTTATTTTTACAGGATCTACCTCTATACCTCTCCTAGAGACTATGTGACCCAAAACAATGCCATGCGCAACCATAAAATGACACTTTTCAAAATTAAGAACCAGATCAGTCTCGATGCATCTATGCAAAACCCTAGATAAATTTTCTAAACATGAATCAAAGGATGTACCAAAAACAGAAAAATCATCCATGAATACTTCCATGCAGTGTTCTAACAACTCACCAAAAATACTTACCATACACCGCTAGAAGGTCCCTGGAGCGTTGCAAAGTCCGAATGGCATCCGTCTGTAAGCAAATGTGCCGAAAGGACAAGTGAAGGTAGTCTTCTCTTGATCTTCCGGATCTATGCAAATCTGAAAATAACCTGTGTATCCATCCAAAAAGCAATAGTGTGACTTCCCCGCCAATCTCTCCAACATCTGATCAATAAAGGGCAAGGGATAGTGATCCTTCCTCGTGGCTTGGTTCAGCTTCCTATAATCCACACAAACCCTCCATGCATTCTTCACTCTTGTGGGCACCAACTCGTTGTCTTCATTTGCCACCACTGTAACTCCTGATTTCTTGGGGACCACATGAATAGGACTCACCCATCTGCTATCAGAAATAGGGTAAATGATGTCTGCCTGTAAAAGTCTAGTCACCTCTTTCTTTACTACATCAAGAATCAAAGGGTTGAGTCTTCTTTGTGGTTGTCTTACGGGCTTCATATTTTCTTCTAAGTGTATCCGATGCATGCAGATAGCAGGACTAATCCCAGAAATATCAGCAAGTGTCCACCCTATAGCTTTTCTGTGCTGCCTCAGAACTTGTAATAATTTTTCCTCTTGCTCTAGCTCTAAATTCTGGGCAATGATGACAGGTAGCTGCTGATCTTCTCCCAAATAAGCATACTTCAAGTGTGCTGGCAAAGGCTTCAACTCAGGCTCTGACGGCTCAGTAGATATGGGTGATCCCTGGGGCTCAGTGCAATCCCCTACACTCACATACCTACCCTCTGACTCTCCTGACACATCAACCATCAAGAGTGATCCCTGGGGCTCAGTGCAATCCCCTACACTCATGAAATCTCCCTCAACTGTGAGAAGTCCAGAAACGGATCCAATCTCAGCTCCTCCTGCAGACCTAACATCTCCTGCATCTATAGAGCTCAGGTCACACTCATGATCATCAGAGAAAATCCTATCAGCAAGGGCATCTACACCAACCAGCTCCTCAGCAACATCAATACTCAAAACAGAGTGATCCTCCCTCGGGTGCTTCATAGCGTCAAGAAGACTGAACTGGACTACTGTATCTCCTATCTCCATAGAAAGTGTCCCTGCATGTACATCAATCTTCGTTCTGGCGGTCTTCAAAAATGGTCTCCCAAGGATGAGTGGAGATCTATGTGCAAGGAAATCTCCCTCCATGTCCAATATGTAAAAATCAGCTGGGAAGATCAACTCTTTCACCTTAACGAGCACATCCTCAATCATACCGGCTGGGTGAGTCTGGCTTCTGTCAGCTAGCTGAATCACTACTCCTGTAGGCTGTAAAGGGCCTATGCCCAACATCTGAAACACTGACCTAGGCATCACATTGATGGAAGCACCCAAATCTAACATGGCATCCTGAAATAAATTGCTTCCAATCTCACAAGGTACGGTAAAAACTCCTGGGTCTTCACATTTCTGAGGAATTTGCTGAAACAGTGCTGAAACATTTTTGCCCATGTTAACTAACTCATTCCCCTTCAACCTCTTCTTGTGAATGCACAAGTCTTTGAGAAACTTAGCATATTTTGGAATTTGCTTGATCATGGTAAGCAATGGCACATTCACCTGCACTTTGATAAAAAGATTCACAAGATCTTGAAATTCTTTAGCCTTCTCTTCCTCCACTTGCTTTTTGGCATGTGTTCTCTGCTGTGGAAAGGGTAAAGGAACCCTAAAATCAACTTCTTTGGCCGGAAGTGGAGAAACTGAATTCTGCCCTGCAGTCCCATGCGTAGCAGCTGCTGTCCCATGCGTCTCGGCATTGATTTCTTCTCCATTTGCCACCAAATTTGGAGGGTTGCTTGAGGACTGAGTTGGGAACGGGCTAGGAGTGGAATCAGCTGAATTTGAACTCATTTCAGTGTTGTTTTGGGCCGGAATTTGAGAAGCTGTCCGGTCTCCTGAAAATTCTGCTCTTGGACTCTTCGGAGATGTTGTAACCTTCCCACTTCTCAAAGTTATAGCACTCACATTCCCTTTGGGATTAGGAACAGTTTGGGAAGGAAGTTGACTTAATCCTTGAGCTTGATTTTGATTAATTCCACTAGCCAATTGCCCTATTTGCCTCTCAACGTTTTGATTGTGTTGTTGTTGTTGTTGTTGTTGTTGTAGGACTTGTTGTATTTGTTGTTGTTGAGCTTGTTGTTGCTGCATCATCTCTTGAAACATATCCTCAACCCTCTGTTGGGACGCATTTCCTCCACTTGTGCTTCCATAGCTTGCATATGACTTGTGTGGGGCTGAAAAGGTGGAGGAGGGCTGCTGAAAATTTTGATAACCTTGCTGGAAATTCTGCATTTGAGGCTGATTTTGCTGATTGTGACTCTGAAAACTTTGAAAACCTTGCTGTGAATTCTGGAATTGATTCTGGAATGGCTGAAAACTTTGCGGGAAGTTCTGAGAAGGTTGCTGAAATTGCTGATATGGTTGTTGTGTTTGCTGGAATGGCTGTAAACCTTGCTGGTAATTCTGTATTTGCGGCTGTGGTTGCTGGAAATTGTGATTTTGTGACTGAAAACCATGGTATTGCTGCTGTGAACTCTGAAATGAGGGCTGATTTTGCTGAAATTGATGATTGGAAGGCGGTTGTTGGTAAAAAGAGTTACCATACTTCAAATTTGGGTGGTCCCTCCAACCCGGATTGTAGGTAGATGAGTAGGGGTCATTTCTTTGTTGGAATTGAGTTCTAGCCAAGGCCGCCACCGATTCATCTTGTTGGAGATTTGGACAAAGGTCCGAATTATGTTCTTGGCTTGAACAAATGCTACATACCCTTGTAACTTGATTTGGAATTGAAGTTGTTGGAAACTTTGAGGCTTGGTTCACATTGTTCACTGCCATTTGCTTCACTAAAGACGTCAACTCCAACAATGAGCTCTTAAGTTCTTTATTTTCATTAGACATCACTTGAGCTTCATTAACCCCTCTTGTAGTGAGTGCTCTACTCCCGAATTGTTGAGAATTCTCCGCCATGTTAGAAATGAGTTCTCTAACTTGCTCCGGAGTTTTGTTTACTAAGGCTCCTCCTGCCGCCGCATCAATCATGCTCCTATCCATAGGTAATAAACCTTCATAAAAATATTGCACAAGAAGTTGCTCGCTAATTTGGTGTTGAGGACAGCTAGAGCATAACTTCTTGAACCTCTCCCAATAATCATAAAGGGACTCTCCAACCACTTGTTGAATGCCACAAATACTTTTTCTGATAATGGCGGTCCTTGATGCTGGAAAAAACTTCTCTAAAAATTCTCTCTTCATTTCAATCCAACTAGCAACATGTCCAGTGGGCAAATAATACAACCAATCCTTAGCAGCCCCAGTCAAGGAAAAAGGAAATGCTCTTAACTTAATGTCTTCTTCAGAAATCCCCTGTGGCTTCATGGTAGAGCATACCACATGGAATTCGTGCAGGTGTCTGTTTGGATCCTCCCCAGATAAACCCTGAAACTTTGGCAACAAATTTATGAGTCCAGATCTGAGCTCAAAATTCCCCCTAGCTCTGGATAAGCTATGCTGGAGTACTGAAATGCAGCGTCAGGTGCTGCGAGCTCCTTCATGGTTCTCTGGTGGTCTGCCATGTTAATGCCTGAGTGAGTGCAGATAGTCTAAATAGGAGGGATATCTGTAGTCTCAGAAAGAATGGCCTGGCTCCTCCTGACTCTGAAAGTCCTCTCAATCTCAGGATCGAAATCTTCTAATTCAGCACCCAAAGACCTGGTCATAAAAACAAAACAAATCGCAGTAAAAGTAGATAAAAAGATAAAACAAATAAAATCAAATCAAAAGATATAGCAATAAGCACAAAAGTAAGTCAAGAATGATATGAAATAAGTGCACAAGCAAAAATCGAACAAGTCAACTAACAGTTCCCCGGCAACGGCGTCAAAAATTTGGTAAGCCCAAATATATGTGTCACGAATGTGGATCTCAAATTTAAATGTGAATGAATAACTGGAAACCCCTTTTACAATCAAAAGTATGAAAATGTAATATAGGGGCCACAGGTCGTATTTTTCTCGGGGCTAGTTGTCTAGTTTGATTCAAACTTGTGTTTATGTGTCGTTTGTGTTTTGGGTTTCGAAATAAGTGATTGGGATTTTGGGGTTGCAATCATAAATGGAACAACAATGAAAATGAAAGAAACCAAACTAGTGCACTAAACAAGAAATTGACACTTAAGAACTCAACCTAATGGAAACTTACTCATGCACTTTCAAAATTTTTGGCAACTGTTTTCTGATTTCGAACACAAAATGGAATGCTAAACAATGAAGTAAAAATAGTGATGTAGTTTTCGGAAATAAATAAGCTAAGACAAAAATGTATCATGCGAAATTAGAACTCAACCAAGCAATAGCAACTCAACTAGCTAAAGGTTTTGGAACCCAACCACTGCCAACAAGATTCGAATATGAGTGAGTGCAAGTTTATTGAATTCAAACACAAACATATGCCACAAAACCAAGTTAACTTCAGATTTCAAAAACTGCAAATCAGTTGGCACGCAAGGAGAAATTCCTTTTGCCAAAAACTCTCTCCAAGTTAAGAAATGAGTAATCTTTTAGCTCAATTGTTTCAGCTGAGTGATTCGATTGGAAAACAATGGAATTAAGAAAGAACTAAGCAAGATTAAGGTAAGGAATCGAAACTGAAAGCAAATCTATAGAAGCACCAATTCGGAAATGGAGTAAACAGAAAACAGATTTGATTTTTCAGACTTTAAATGGCAAGCAACAATGGAATTGATGCACAAAACTTAAAGCCAATGCTATTTTAAACCAAACACACTATCTATCTACTACTAAAGCAGGAATTAACTACTAAGAAACTCAAAAACAACTCAAAATCAGGGAATCTAAAACAATTTCAAAAACTGAATGGTTTGGCAGAAGCCAAATGGCACGCAAGAGATGGAATTGGCACGCAACAATTTGTCTAGGGAATAAGCTGAAATTTGATCTATTCATTCACTAAACAAGTTTCTATATTACTCTACTTGCAGAATTAAAACTAAATTACATCTAACAACTTGAAAATCGAAAAATTCAGTAACTACAACAGAATTTCAGAACAAAACTGCAACAGAATTTAAACTATAGCTACGAGCTTGGAAATTAAACTGAGAAATCTACTCCTCGATTCTTTCCTGAGCTCAAGAACTTCTTGGTTGTCAATCAAGAGCTGGCTTCGAACCCCTAGGCTCAGCAAATCAGTGGAAATACATCTCTGAAGTCGACTCTGCTCGAATATGCGCTTGGTTGGAATTTTGCAATCCAATTCACTCTATCTCTATTGAATGAGCTGCGATGATGAATTGGGAAGCTTCTGAGGTCACCTGAGAACCCTTACAAATGGCTCAGAAGCTTGGAAATGGATTGTGGATGGAAAACAAGTGATCTGACTGAGGAATTGCCGAAACCCTCAACAATCCCTGTTCCGACGCAATTCGAGCTGAATTCTTCAAGGAGACTATCTCCACGGACTCAGATCTTGATCTCAGATTGGAAAGGAGGTGGTCGCGCCTTAGATTGAAGAAAACTTGAAGAAACTTGGATGAACACGAAGAACTGCAGAAGACGGCGTAGATGCGATGACGGCTAAAGCAGGGAAATTTTTCCTTAAGTAATCAGAAAATGGACGGCTCAGATTTAGTTGAGAAAATCCAACGGCTGATCTTGCTCCTATTTGAGCCAAACTTTGATGATGATGATCTAGGGTCAGGATCTGCCTCGTGGTAGCTCGGATCCTCCAGATATACAACGGATGGTTCAGATCATCTTAATCTTTGAATGGACGATCTAGAGCCCTCCAAGCTTGATCCAACGGTTGATTTAGCTCTGATTGGGATGAAATCTTCAGATCTTGATCAGGGTGCTTGATCAACCCTTGCCCTAGCTCAGATTGCTTCGGATCGTCCCGGATGGCTCAGATCTAGCCGCTCTTGAATCGGACGACCCAGATTAACTCATAATTTTGATAATTCGATCCGGGTCACTTCCAACTCAAGTTTGACCCAGTATGCCCTAGGTCCAGGATCCTTTCATGCCTACAAAAATATATCAGAAAATTAGTGGCCAAATAATCCACAAATATGTAAATTTGCAATTAAGTCCAAATTAAAAGGAAATCCTAAAACCTAGGGTAAAAATCATAATTAAGCAATAAAAACATAAGTCAAACATGGCTTTTAGCAATCAAAGTAATCAACAAAATAGTATCTATCAATCCGTCTGCCTGCTAAGCCTCCTCTTGGGTGAGCACGTACACCCAACCCATCTCAAGTGGAGGTGGAGGTAAGGTAGGTACCGGTGGAGGCTGTGGTACATAAGCTCCGACTGATTGATGAGGCAGATACACTATAGGTTGATGTCCGATATAAGGTTACTACTGCAGCTCCACGACGGTGTGTTATGGGACCATTGATGGATAAGTGTGCTCAGGGCCATGCCCGAACATATAGTATACATGCACGGGCGGAGAAGCAGTCGGCTGTGTCCGAGAAGAAGTCCGTGGCCCCCGTCCCCTTTGTTGAGCTCGAATCGAACTAGTACGCCCTCCCTGTGACATGACTCCCGATGTCGCATCTTGTGCCTTCTGGGCACAATCGCGGATCATGTGTTCGGGCAACTAACAGTACGTAGTAGCACACCGCCTGCTCAGGGACACTCTGACCAATCGTGGCTCCTAGAACCACACTAGGTGCAACGTCGTCTAGTGGGGGTCTTCCGATCCTGCTGGGAAGACTAGGAGGAGTCCGTCGTGGTATGTCCTGAGTTCTAAGGCCTGGAAGCAGCCCCAGAACTATCTCGCCCTGGCTGGCCCTACCTACACCGCTTCCGCGAGATCTGTGACTATTGTGGTTGTGTTGCGTCTGAGGCTGGCTGCTTGTCCTTCTTCTTATTCCCGAACAATCATTGCGGAGTCGACTCGATGATGAGGGCCCGCTCTAGCGCCCCTCGATAAGAAGTGACATCACATGTAGACAGCTAAAGCTGAATGTTCGGGACCAGCCCCTGGGTGAAATGCATCATCCGCTCTACGTCGTCTGCGACCAACTGAGGGTAATACTCTGCCAGGCGGTTAAACTCTGTGTCATACTCTAACACTGTCCGATCCCCATGCTAGAGATGCAGAAACTCCTGACGGTGGGTCATATGATACGCGGCTGGAAGGTACTTCTGCCGGAATGCCTCTCTGAACATATCCCAGGTGACTGGCTACTCGCCAAAGATAGTCTGCTGGGTCGTCCACCATGTCATGGGTTGTTCTCGGATGTAATAGGCTGCCAGCTCGGCCTTCTCCCAGTCGGAGAAGGACATGTAATGAAACGTGTCCTCAAGGGTCTCGAACCATGTAAGAGCTATGTACGGGTCGGTTCCCCCATGAAACAAGGTGAACCAGCCATTCACAGATGCAGCCAACGCTGGGATCCGTGATCTGTCCATGGTTCGGCCCGCAGGGGCCGCCGGTACCACAGGTGGTACTACTGAAGCAACCGGTTGTAGTACTAGGGGTACTAACTGTGCTGACTGCCCCTCCGGCGGTGCTGACTGTAGCGGCTGAGGTGCCGGGTGCGTGGAAGAATGTACCGGCTGAAGAGTCTATATCAACTGCTGCAGAGTATGTAGCACCAGCTCAAGAGGCTGCGGTGCTGACTGCTCGACTGATGGTACCATAGTGGGTACTGTTGAGGTAATCTATGGTCCGGAGTGACCATGAGTTTTGATATTTGGCAAAGGGTTTAAGTTAGGTTTACTCTTGTGTTCTAATATGTGTATGTGAGTGTGCAGGATGTACAGGTTACACATATTAATTCAGCTGGACGGCTTCGGTACGGTGAAGGGTGGCATGGAGACAAGCTGGAGGCTTGTGTGCGCACCTGAGGGGCCTTGGGATAGCAGGGATGATGAGCCGAGGGGCGGACTTCGAGGCAAGCGTGAAGGATGGCATGGAGGCAAGCTGGAGGCTTGTGTGCATCCGAGGGATGGGAGCCGAAGATGAAGAGGGCGCGAAGGTAATAGTTGAGGCTGCTGGTGAGGAGTCAGCTGAGTCATGAGGGTACGAGTGCTGAGTGATTGTACTCGGGGAATCCTAAGGTTCGAGTGCTAAGAGAAGTGTACTCGGGAAGGGAAACCTTAGGTGTATGAGTGGACCAGTCGACTGCCTTAGGAGCAGTCGACTGATAAAACACACAGAAGGCAGTCAGCTCTGGACCAGTCGACTGCCTTGGGAGCAGTCGACTGATAGCGGCTGGTGAGTTGGCTGAAAATTCGAACATTGGGGTTGCAACGGTCGATTTTCAGTGGGACCAGTCAACTGCCCTGGGAGCAGTCGACTGGTAGCGATGGGTTTCAGCCTTAGTTCTATTTAAGAGGACTTCGTGTTGGCCAAAAAGTTTGACGAATTTGGCTTTAGGTAAGAGCCAAATAGTAGTCTAAGTGCTCAGGTATTGTCGAGGTATTGTGGTGAGGTTTCTCCACCCACAAGGAGCGATAAGGGCTAGCCGAAGGTTATCCGGGGAGTGATCCACCAAAGGATTCTTGGATTAGTCACCCTTAGGGGTGGATACCAAGTAAATCAGTATTGTTAGCATTGCCTTCTTGTTGTTAATTTTATTCTTTTGTATTTCTGCTTGCGCAACTAACAACGTAGGAAGAAGAAGATTGAAAATTTATTTTCACCCCCCCCCTCTAGCAACCGTCATCGATCTAACAGGTACCATCGAAGGCGCTATGGTTAGCACTACCGGGGGTGCAACCAGAAATGCTGTTAGAAACAGCGAAGGGACCCTCGGGGATGGAAGTCTCTGGCTTGGAGATGTTTGTCCTCGACGTCCGACCTCAACCTCAGGTTGTCTCTCTGGAGACTCTGCCTCTGCTCTGATAGTCGCAGCTCCCATATGCTCCTGAGTCGTCCTACGTGGTGGTCGTCGCAGGCCACTACGTGGTCGGGGCAGAGTTAGCTCGATACGATGGGGCATACCTGTATGGATATGACGCAACATCAATACCATTATTCTCACAACCACTAACATGTCTTACCATTGCTTTTTGATTGCCTGGAGATGTCCCGTCGCCGTCATGTCCCAACCATTTCCATCGAGAAAACTACTCCGACACAAAAGCTGAAAACGCCCACAAGACTACAAGGTATCTCGGAAACCTGGCTATGATTTACACCATGTATTTCTCTATCTGCTATACCCGTAGAGTTCAAACCCAGACTCAAAAATCGACGACTCCATATCATTCCTCTTGACCATGACATTCCCAGAATTTACCATGATTGTGATATGGATTTTCGAAAGTTGAATTCAGAATCAAGATTAATTTTCGAAAGTGATATGGATTTTCGAAAGTTGAATTCAGAATCAAGATTAATTCGAAAGTTGAATTCAGAATTTACCATGATTGTGATATGTTAAATATTAGGTTAATTTTGTGATTTACCACTATAAATTCTCAATATATCCTCATGTTACGATCAAGATGCAGGGCTTTCTCATTAGGTACCTGCCTATTATGATCATGATCGTGACGACCCACCATTGAAACTAACGAAGTTTGGCTAGCTCGTCTACCTTGACATTAGGTGCAAGGGAGCTTGCAAATTTGGCTAGCTCGTCTACCTTGACATTATCCGCTTAAGATATCTTCTGCAAAACAACTTCAGTAAAAGAAGATTTCAGTTGCTCATATATAGTCATATACCTTTGCAGGCGCTCATTTTTAACTACAAACTCTTCCTTTAACTATTAAGCCACAAGCTGAGAGTTTGAATGCAACATAACTTGAGTAGCCCCCACTTGCTTGGTAGCTTGAAGCCCAGCTAGTATTGCCTCATATTCAACATCATTATTGGTGGCTTGGAAGTTGAGTCAGATGGATAGTTGTAGTACGTCTTCCCTAAGAGAAATCATCAGAACCCTAATCCCACTATACTTGTTGTTGGATGATCCATCAATATAAATTTTCCATACTTCACCAACTTTAGGTCCTAGAGCAGCTTCAAGCATAATGTCGGCTAGAACTTGAGCTTTTATAGCTGTTGTTAAAATACCGAATTTTTCGAAAATAAGGGGCCTAGTTGTAATTTTTCAAAAAAACTGTTGGGTTTATTTGTAAAATGCCAAACCTTATTTAAAACTCTAAAAACCTAAATAACTGATCATCTCGATCAGTTCCTTCTCCCCAATTCCGCCGAACCCCTCTGCCGACGCCCGCAGCCGCACGCGCCGCAACCAGCGATGCCGCCGCCTCGCCTTTGTTCTTCCTCTCATTTCTTCTTCTCCACTTCCCTCCTTTTCGGCGCACACGGAGTCGACGCCGCCGAGCCCTAATTCCTCCGCCGAGCCTTAATTCTTTCGCCTTCCGACTTGATCAGAGCAAGGGATTGGCTGTCGGCGTGTTAAAGGAGGTAAAGTAGTTATCTTGATTAGTTGGAGTTTTCTTTTGTTTTGTTCCAATTTGTGCCGTGAACCTTGCCGAGAGGTTGGAACTTATTTTGATTCGTTTTTGATGGAGTTGAGGTTGCAACTTTGGGTGCGGTCGGATCTGAGCGGGAGATTTGGGCTACAAACTTGGTAAGTTTTCATTTAGATTGTGTAGCCTCTGATCTTGTTTATTCCGGTCGGTTATGCTCTCTGAATGTGTTGCTGTGAGTTGTTAGATGGTAATGAGTCTCCCTTCTGATCTGTTCTATTTTGCTGAGGTTGTTTTGCTGAGATTACTATCATGAGAGGTACTTAGCATGGGTAGATTAGCGAGCATGCTCTGTTATGGGTTTTCTCGGCTGTGAGATCTCAAGTTGGTTTGTATTGTAAGTGATTAGCTCTATGTTTTAGAATTTGGAATTCACAGTGATGAGTTGGAGTTTAAGGCTGTGAGTTTCGTTGCAATTTGATGTATATGTTCTAATTGCCTTGCTATCATATCTTTGAGCATGTGATTCATGGTTTTGGGATGTAGGTACTGTAATTGGGGTGAGGTTGCCGTGGAGCTCTTTTTGAGTAAATCCTTGTTTTGTATTTCATTTCTGATAGCTAACTGAGTTAATGGGATGCATGGTTAAAGAGTGATTAATGGAAGTTTACAGTAGAAAAATTTAAGTTGTTGGGTTGGTATTGTTGGTTGCCATGTTAGCCTCATTTGGGATTCATTTAAGTATATGTTGTAATTAGGATGAATCTTAATCATGTTAGTATTATATTTAGCTAATTTATTAATTTATAAATAGCTAAATTTAGTCTTTGATACAGGACCTTAATTCAGACTCGTTCAGTTGATCGTGGAAGATTCTCGTTCACGAACTTCTATAATAAAGGCGGGTACTTCTCCTTTGTACTCGAGTAGTTCTTTTACCTTAAAGCATGGCTAGTTTATGTCTTATAGGTTGCTTGACCTTGTTCTTTGCCGTTATTTAAAACATCGCCGTTGAGACTTATTCTTCGTTGATCTTTGAGTATTCCTAAATTCGTATCTGTACAGTCCTCGATTGGTTTTCTGTTCTATAAAGTACCGCTTGTACGCGAGTACTTAGAAGTCCATTAAACACAGATAGGTTTATTTGGCATTAGAAATACCCTACCTAGTAGTGTAGGTGCATACTCGTTGGTTTTTGATTTCCGGTTGATTGTATTGATGCATCGTGTATTCGTTGGAGTTTGTTGCATCATTGTTTCTCCGGTTGTTTGTGCATCGTATATCATGCACCATACTTGCACGTTGCATACTAACGACTGTTAGGCTTACATTTAGTTAAGCCGTCGTTAGTCATATTGTTGCTCGATTCACTCAACCACTTGTTATAGTGGTAGTTATTAGAGTGCGAGTGTTTGTCCTGTTATGCCTAACAGTGACACCCTCACCGTTGTATTTAGAGGGATGAGTTGTTGGTGGCTCACCCTCACCGTTGTTTGTTTTTGAGGGATATTTTGTAGCTATGATAGCTCCCCCTAGGTATAGGGGTCTGGAGTGTAGACTCCCCAGCATCCTGTCCACTCAACCACGCCTTATGTGGTATTTATTGTTGTATGTGATATTATTATTGTTGTTGGAGTGGTACAGTTGTCACAGCCCTACCCACTCGGTCACACAGATGGGATGTGTTGACGGCTTGACTGGCGTCAGGGGTGACACATGTCATTGCATCATGTACATATGTATTTCTTTTATGTATTTGCTTGTGTTTGATGCACTTATATGAGCTATGATTGTTGCACATGTTTGACATGCATGTATATCTTGATATTATTGTTATTGAGTTGTTTTATACGTGTTTAGTCGTTATTCGGACTTTATACCATGTCGATTGATATATGTTATGCATGATTAGGTAAATTCTATAATTCTTATGGACTGTACACTTTTGAGTTCTCTACTCTGTTTATCCTTATTATGCCATGCTTATTTGTCTACTCATATACCCGCAGAGTCCGCCCGGACTCACCACCCCTGCTTCCCTTTTTGTTGTTTCAGGTAGCAGGTAGATGTTTTGCTTGGAGCCAGGAGATGATCTAGTTGCCAGTCCCTCGGTCCCAGTGTCGGTTTGTTTTGGTTTGTTCTAGAGTCTGTTTTATTTCCGCAGTTATTTTTCCTTGTCAAGTATCGGTTTGGATTTTGTCGTTACTACTGGTACGTAGACCTTCTTTTATGTTTAAGATGGCTAAGCCATCCATTTATTTTGTTTCAATATAAACTGCGTGGTTGTGTCTATTTCCTATTGTTGTGATGTCAGTCGCATGTGGCTGAGCTATATTGGTGGAGATATTATGTATATTTGCCCCATATTGTCCACCGTACAGGGGAGATGCTGCCCGATTTTCGAGGAAGCATATGCCTCTGGGGGCGTGACAGCTGTTCTGGGATGGTACTCAATTCCATACTCACTCAACTCTGTCGTCCACTTGATTAATCATCCCGAGACCTCCGGATTTGTGAGGATGTGCCCGAGTGGACTGTTAGTAAGAACCACGATGGGATGAGCCAAAAAATATGGTCTCATCCTTCATGCCATCAATACTAAGGCATATGCCAATTTTTCTAGGGTAGTATATCAAGTTTCTGCCTCTTTCAGGAGATGCCCAAAGAAATAGATGAGATATTGAGTATTATCTTCTTCAAGAATAAGCACAGAACCTACAACTTGTTCAGCTGCAGACAAGTAGACAAATAGCGTCTCTCCTCCCAGCGGCTTGTATAGGATGGGGAGTTCAGAGAGGTATGGTTTTGAATATGTAAAAGCCTTCTCGCATTGATCATCCCATTCGAATTTGACTGCTTTCCTTAGAATTTTGAAGAAAGGCAAAGTTCTGTTGCCAGATCTGGATATGAATCGGGATAAGGCTGTAATTTTGCCATTAAGTCGTTGTACGCCTTTGAAATTATGAGGAGATGACATGTTGAGGATAGATTGCACTTTCTCAGTATTAGCCTCAATTCCTCTCTCCATTACCATGTACCCGAGGAACCACCCACTTTTCACCCTAAACACATATTTAGCGGGATTTATTTTCGGTTCATTGGTCCTTAAGGTAGTGAATGCCTCCTCCAAATCGGTAATCATGTCCTTCCCCTTCTCTGTCTTGACCAAAATGTCATCCACATATACTTCAATATTCCTTCCGATCTGGTGGCAGAACACCTTATCCATCATCCGCTGATAGGTTGCCCCTGCATTGCGCAACCCGAATGACATGACATTGTAATAGTACGTGCCATCCGCCATTATGAAGCTGACCTTATCTTGATCCTCTTGGGCAAGGGGAACCTGGTGGTATCCCTGATATGCATCTAACATCGAAATAAATTTACAGTCGAAAGTCGAATCTACCAGCTGATCAATGCCAGGCAAAAGGTAATAGTCTTTAGGGCAGACTTTATTTAAATCACGGAAGTCGATACAAACCCGTCATTTACCCCTGGGCTTAGGGACTAATAAAACATTCATCATCCAGGTCGGGAATTGAACTTCTCTGATATGTCCGGCCTTCAACAACTTTGCGACTTCTTACCTGATTATCCTGTCTTACTTTAGAGCAAAGTGTCTTCGCTGGTGTATTACCGGTCGGGCTAATGGAGTGATATGCAATCGATGTGTGGCCTAGGTGGGAGGGACTCCCTTGATTTCTTCAGTAGCCCACGCGAACATCCTGATGATCCACCAAGCAGCTGATCAACCGACTTCTAAGTTTTGGCACAAGATCGGCAGCAATTCTTGTGATTCCTTCAGCCTGTTGAAGATGAATATGTACTTCCTCGCTCTCGACTTCCCTGCATTCCTCTTTGGCTCCTTCCTTTGCTCAGGGATTGGCCAGGTCGATTTGCATAGCTTCATGGGTCCTCGGGTTCTTGCGAGCTTCTGTCCAAACTTCACCACTGTAGCATCGCCGGAAAGATAGTTGGTCTCCTTTAACATTAGCCACCTGCTCTCCCACCGGGAATTTGAACTTCTGGTGATAGACTAAGACCACCGCCTGGAACAAGCTAAGCGCTGATCTCCCCAAAATAGCATTGTATGACGATGGGGCATCTATAATCATGAAAGGAGTTCTCCTTGTCCTCTGTAGTGTGTCATCCCCCAGCGATAGGGACAACGAGATATGTCCCATCGGCTATACTCGGTATCCGATGAAGCCGAAGAGTGGAGTGGAGACAGGGCGTAATTCATCTTTGTCGACTTGCATCTGGTCCAACGCCGCCTTATACAAGATGTCAACGAAGCTACCTGTATCCACGAAGATGCGTTTAACCTCATAATTGACTATACGAGCGAGAATTACCAGTGCATCTTCGTGAGGGGTTTCAACATCCACCAGATCGTCAGGGTCGAAGGAGATAATAGGGACCTGACACTTTTCCCTATCATTTCCGATGGTGTAATTTTCCACCCTGCAGGTATGGGCCTTCCTTGCTCGATGTATGGGCCTTCCTTGCCTGATGGGAATCTATTCCGGTCGGACCTCATGAAATTACTCCCATATGGCCCGATAGAGCTCCGCGAGCCAGAGCCTTGCCTTTCTTAAGATCACTTTCCGGGGAGATAGATTGGTGGGGCACTATCTCCCGGTTTCTTCCTCTTGAGGGCGACCAGGACCGACTCCTGGATCTGTTCTCCCCCAGTTGTCGTCGATAAGGGGAAGGGCTACGCCGAGAAGACCTTTGTCAATACCACGTCGTGCTCCACTATTTGCGTCATTTAGCGTCCGCATCCTTGGATCTACTCTTCTTCAAGGTGTAATACTCTTCCATAGAGTGGGTTATGCTGTCATGGAAGTCGCAATATTTCTTCGGTAGTTTAGGTCCTTATGTGTCTACCCTCTCCACCAACTTCTTTTAGCCGGTCTAGTAATCTTTCCCGGAGCGAGGGTCCTTTGCTCGAGTAGGAGCGGGGGGTTTTCTCCTCTTGGATCGTACCGAGATTTGGATAGGGACTCCTGCCGAATCTTTTCAACGGGCGTACTGCACCTCCTCCACATTGACATGCTTGACCGACCGCCCTAATAAATCATCGAAGCTGGTCGGTGGTTTCTTCATCAGTGACCGAAATAAGTTTTCTTCATAGAGTCCTTGCGTGAAAGCGCTGATGAGAATCTCTGAGGTGGTCGTCGACATGTCCTGTGCCACCCGATTGAATCGTTGGATATAGTTCTTCAGCGGTTCTTTGCTCTTCTGCTTCAAGGCGAACAGGTTTAAAGCCGTTTTCTGGTATCGATGGCTGCTAGTGAAGTGATGTAGGAAGACGGTTTTAAACTCCATAAAGGAGTTTATCAAATTTTAAGACAACCTTTGAAACCATCTCTGGGTGACCCCTGATAGTGTGTTCAAGAACCACTAGTAGAAAAATGCTTATTAACCACGGGCGTTCACCGTTGTCGTAGGCAAAAATCACTATTGTTAAAGGTCATGTTGTTAAAAGGGGTAGTCTACATCAACAGTTACAAACCTTTGTTGTTTATAGTCAATAACAACAGTGTAGCAATGGGTTTTCACCGTTGTCTTTTAATGTGATCGACAACAGGTTAACAATAGTATTAAACCGTTGTTTGTGTGTGATTTAAACAATAGTTTGACAACAAATAAAAATCGTTGTCTTTTGGTTGAGTCAGCCAACAATTTACAACAAATACCATTTAAAAATTAAATTATTTAAATAATTAAATAATATTGAGCAAACACACTTCAAACTATCATATATACATCAAAATATCATTAAATATTATACATCATACTCCGCAAATATCATACATCAAGATATCTCCAGTATTAGTCCAAATTGAGATAACATCATCAAAATATCATATACATCAAGAATAAAAAACTAAGATAAACATCATCAAAATATCCCCAGCAGCTAGTTTCATCCAAGTGCAGTCAACCAAATGAAGATAGCCGCGCCCCTTAGCTTTACACCATAAGCTCCTTCCCTTGGATATGAATTGTCATACAAAAGTAACTGCTCTCACTTTCACATGTTGACTTGGAAAAGCAGATGTTCTAAGAGTCTTTTGTGTCTCATCTGGTAGTTTCCTTCTAGGTATACTAAGCACCAAGGCAACCTGGTCACCTGTTGCGGCAGTTGCTGCGGTAACCACTATCCCATCTTCGATGAATACCTTCGCTAGGGTAAAGGAAGTCGAGTTCAATAACTTGAAAATTAAAATGATTTCGGTGATTTGACTTTTGCATCAAAAATCATGCAGCATGGAATAAAAAACCTTAAAGGCCTCAACCACAAAACACTAGACATAGAACAACTCATATTTTTGTTCTTCTCCTTTTCTCCTTTTATTTCCCATCCTTTTAGTAACAAAACGTGAGAAATGAAACTGACCTGATTAGAGAAACCAGCATTGCGAGACATAACGACAGCCCACCTATTGCCAGCAGTTGCCATTGCAGTAACATAAAAACCTTCCCTCCACTTTTTATTTATCCACTTGAAAGGAAACGACTCACTCACTTTGTATGATTGCTGCGCATATATAGTACCTGTAATAAGTCATCAAATAGATAAAGCCAATGGAACATTTAAAATTAGTAGAGCAATAAATAATTTTTCTCCCATTGTTCCATAATTCCTTCAAAGGGAAAGAGAAAGTGGTTTACCAGAAAAGCATACAAAGGGTAAATTATATGCACACTATATTATAGTATTACTTTATTAAATGAACTACATTTAATAAAAAAAATTCATATATTTGTAGATATCACAAAGCAGTAGGTGTTGTACTACCCATCAAAATTTTTTAGGATTTGAGATTTGATTTGTTAATGGATATTTTGTGGCACTTTTGTTAATGCACAGAAACTATTGTAAATGGAACATAATAAGGAATTTATGTTGCCCCAGAGAGAGTCAATCTTTCAATGTAATAAAATTTACAAATAGAAATATAAAATGAGCATTCACAACTAAAAATAGTAGAACAAGATCTGAAGATAATTATGCAACTATATTATAGCATTATCTTTGATCTGAAACAAAACAAGCAACCAGAAGAGTTCTTTTGTAAAACACTTACAGCAAGATCTGATGCAGCATTACTTTTCAGAAGATTATGTTGATGGGTCTACTTTGCATAATCTAGAGCAACTTTTGCTACTCAGATATCCAGTTAAAAGGATCAATTAGAAGTTACATCATATATTAAGAAGTGGTCTTCTACTCTCCACAACCTTTTATTTGGACAGTAAAAGCATGAAAGGAAATTAGCATCTCAATTGTGGTGGAAATGAGGTAGCAGTTTGTTGTTTTAAGCATCTAATTATAAGAAAATTTAACTAACTCTAGATTAGCATGGAAACTACATAATCTGTCAAAATTTAACTAATTCTAAACCATCGGCTGTAAATTACAGAGCAAGGAAACCATAAAAAACAGACAAATATAGAGAAAGAAGGATAAGAAGTCTTACTGATCCAGAATCTGAATCAAAAAACCTGTATAACATTCTGAGTATTGTGGATTTACCTGCACAAACATCATAACAAATAAATAGTCAGAATTTTGAAACAAAGTTATTGACTAGACAAACTCTAAGAATGCTTGATAAATTTGCTAGGGATCGAGGAGATCCGCTATGGGGAGGAGTTGCGGCGTTGCTTTGCGAAGGAGGAGGAGGCTTCGCTTGTGAAGGAGTGCTGTCGTTGTAGGCCTGCTTCCGCGGAGAAGAGAACTCACGGAAGAGGGATTGCATGGAAAACCTGCCGTCGGCGGTGGCTTAGGGGGTGGTTGCAACGAGGAGGAAGAAGAGAAAAAGAGGGAAAGTAAACATTACAGGATAATATTAAAGAAAGAAAGACGAGAACATGTGCAAATTGCAAATTGAGAAGGTTGTTGATTGAACTCATCATGTAGCCAGACAAGTGTTACAAGTACAATGAAAGGAAGTAGTAGCATTAAGACATGGCCAACCTTAATGGATACAAAGCAAACATCTATGCATCATTCCTTTCGAATCCTCAAAACTCATACATAATAACTTCTATTGTCCATTAAAAATAGCAGATTAGCAATGCAAAAGGAACACTTGATTAGTTAAGACCAAACTATTTCTGTCTAATATCAAGACATTTATACCAAAAATATAAAGAAACATATTTTTGAGAACTTGGGGATCCAGGAGCTGATCATGTACAGAAATATCTAATCCATGATCAAAAAAGATAAATACTTATACACTGTAAGAATTATGATGCATTAAGAGGCATACCCTTTTGCAGTTCCAAGAATTATGTTAATCCTGATATCCCAAGTCAGTGGACTCACTATTTGGAAAAGTCATCAAGTCCAGAAATCTCTACCGAGGAACATCCACCACCTTTCCACATAAGAGTGACAGGGCTCTTAGATAGTCCTGTAAGCTACAAATAACATTAAAAAAAAAAAAAAAAAAAAAAAAAAAAAAAAAAAAAAAAAAAAAAAAAAAAAAAAAAAAAAAAAAAAAAAAAAAAAAAAAAAAAAAAAAAAAAATGAATACTAACTGTTTTAGAAAGAGATTCCACTGACCATATCAATTGTTGTACTTTTTATTGCATCCAACTTTGGGAAGCATACTCGCCGACTCTGAGATAAAAAATTAATGAAAAAGAAGACAAAGTGAAACAATGCTGCATTAGCAAGAATCAAATATTTTCATAAATGCTCCCAAGAGTGCAACAGAGTACCTAAACATTGGTATGTTTCTAATTGATGTGCAGCTGGGTTCTTGTCAAGGTTTCATCACTTTTGTTTACATTCATATTTAAGCACCAAATGATCTTATTTTAAGTTTTAAGCATAACAGAAAGATTGTTATATTACATCAAGGCACCAGCTCAAGCTTGACAAAGTAATGTTGAATATTATTGTATTACCTGCAGTAGTTGGTGACCTTCATTTAGCTTATAGCCTTCAATCCAAAACATATATGCCAACTACAGATTAATAAACATAAAGAAAAATTACAATGAATTGACACATGACATAAATCTATTCTAATAACAACAGCTGCAATTAAAGGTTAGCTTTTAAGAGTTAAGCACTCAATTATTAATAAAAAGAATGTTGTATAGCTACACACTTCCTAAAAAAATTCTCACACATACAATAGGGTGCCATTCATATATGTAAAGACTAATAGTAGCTCAGAAGTTCCTTCTTTGGTAATCGTAACAAACTCACATACCTACCAAGGTACAAACAATAAAATTTGATTTTTCCAGATTGTACCAGTCACTGCAGGTAGGTTCATCTTAAAAATCACTACTAAATATTAATACATGAGATTACATAGGCATAACCAGATAAACAAAATGCAATATAATCCAAGGTTTGTATGAGCCAAGTAATTAATTTCTCCAATATGTAAACTTATACCAAAAGGTAAAAAAAACAATATGAAGCTTATAGCCACGAATAAGGAAACTGTTGGGAGGTCCATCTAAAGATTTTGGAAGCATTTGCAGCTTTGCACAGTGCCAATTAATGAAGATAAGAGTAGGTTCTATCTTTTGCTCAACTGGCCTTTGGATGTTATTGCCAAGGTCTTACTTCAGTAACCATTACATGGATTCGTAATACTGCAAACAAAAGAACAAATCTCAAAAATTAAGTCATATCAAAAGCAAAGGATGGAGCTAGTGCAAGATAAAATTACATCATTTCTGGGAACGAAAAACTGTGAGCACCGTATGCATCAAAAAATAATGAGTTTACTAAGTTGAAAAACAACAGGTAAATCAGAGATCTCACACACTGGCATCCTTCCTACCCAGGAGCTTGACTGGCGTCCCTGACCTCGAGGACATGAGATGCGACGCCGAAAGCTCTTCTTGCCGAGAATCCTCCCCGGCCACCAGGATCCGTTCCTCCGTCGCACCCAAACGATCGTCCCGACGCTGTAATCGGCGTCGATCCCTCCTCCATCTCCCCCCTCTGAACCCCCCATCGCCCGCCTTCCTAGCACCCTACGCCAGGGCCACCGAAACTGAAAGGAGCCCTAGAAATCGAAGCCACGGCGTCAAGTGCCTGGAAGCCAACATTTGGGCGAAGAGGGGAGGGCAGCTCGGCGGCGTCGGGCGAAGAGGGGAGGAGAAAGGGATCGGACGATGGGTTTAGGGCTAGGGCCAGGGCATGGGTGCAGGTGAGGAGAAAGGCAACGACAACATTTGGGACTGACCTTACCAGCGGAAACCTTTGGGTATGAGCAAAAGGAGTTGTTGACTGCTAACCTTACCAGCGGTAGCTAGGGCTCAAATAGTGAAGACGCGGGCATTTTCGTTTTCGCGCTCGCCCACTCACTGTTGTGTATTACCACGTAAGCAACACAGATAGACAACGATTATTTAAAACCCGTTGTCGTAACCAACCAAATAGACATCAGTTTTTAAAAAACCGTTGTCTTTGACATACATAAGACAACGGTTTTTTAACAACCGTTGACTTTTTCTGCAAAAAATTTTTCAACAACAACAGTTTTTGAAAAAACCATAGTTAAATAAAAAAAGACAACGGGTTTTTTAAAAATCGTTGTCTATTAGGTGTTGTTAAATCCAAAATTTCTTGTAGTGAGTATTGGGTGGAGGTGAGATGATAGTACGTTAGGGAAGCCATTTTGGTGGAACTAGCCGAAGCTACCGATCCAAGACCCAAACTAGTTAGACCAAAATCTTTCAAGGAGTAACTTGAAAATGAATTTTCAATAAAAGGCTTTGTCAAGGAAAGGGTTGATGATCCAATAAGGCTACAGCCAAAGAAGGCCTAGTGCCTCGCCAAGACCTGGAAGCCAATTATTGAAAATCAAATTCACTTTACCATTGTCAGATTTGAATCTAACATAAATTTCAATTAATCTTAGATTCAACCACTTTTCAAAATAAACTTAAAACTTAATTAATTTTTTTTAAAATTAACCATGATTTCAAATTAAAATCTTCATTTCTATTAAAACCTGTCTCACAAAACCCATAAGGTTAACGTGATTGATAACACTAGATTGGGTGAGACAGATTAGATTGTGAAAATCAATTTAAGCTATCCTTAATTCTAATTGGATCCAAATCAATAAATACTTTATGTGTAGGAACATAAAGATTTGGACCAATGGATGTTGGATAGTGGATGCTCCAGACACATGACTGGAGACAAATTGAAATTCACTAAACTCAAGTTCAAGAACCTAGGCTCAGTAGCATTTGGCAACAATGCTACACTCAAAGTCATTGGGTCAGGTAACATTGAACTCAAATCCGATTTTGTGATTAAAAAGGTACTCTTGGTTGAGAACTTCAAATTTAATTTACTTAGTATAAGTCAATTATGTGATACTGGCTATGTAGTTACATTTACCAACTCTGACTGCCTGATTAGAAACCTTCAAGACTCAGAAGTCATGCTTAAGGGCACCAGGAAAAACAATGTTTATACTATAAATCTACCCTTAATACCTAAATGCTTCTTAACTCAATTAGAAGAATCCAATCTTTAGCATAGGAGATTGGGTCACACTAATGTTAGAATAATTTCAAAAATCACCCAACTTGGTCTAATTAAAGGAGTACCAAAAATTAAGAACTATGAAAACATGATATGTGACTCATGTAACCAAGGTAAACAAACCAGGTCTAATCACAAGCAAATTCAATCAGACCTAACTTAAACCACACTTGAGCTCCTGCACCTTGGCCTATTTGATTCACATGGAGCCAAGTCACTAAGCGGAAACCGGTACTGCTTAGTCATTATCGATGATTACTCTAGGTTTACTTGGGTTAGGTTCCTAAAAACTAAGGATGAAACCCTAAACCTATTTATTGACATATGTGTTGGTGTAGGAAGCACCATATCGAACCTTGTTTTGATATTGACAAAAGATTCAAAGTTAAGTGTTATTTGTGATCTAATGTTGTTACTTGAGTGTGCAGAAACCAAGTCCTAGCGAAGGGCTGCTAGGCACCTGGCGAAGGGCTGCCAGGAAACAAAGTCCTAGCGAAGGGCTGCTAGGCACCTGGCGAAGGGCTGCCAGGAAACAAAGCCCTAGCGAAGGGCTGCTAGGCAACTAGCGAAGGGCTGCTAGGCAACTAGCGAAGGGCTGCTAGTCACCAAGTCCTAGCGAAGGGCAGCTAGGCAACTAGCGAAGGGCTGCTAGTCACCAAGTCCTAGCGAAGGGCTGCTAGGCAACTAGCGAAGGGCTGCTAGTCACCAAGCCCTAGCGAAGGAATGCTAGGCACCGAGCGAAGGACAGCTCGGCATCCAAACCCTGACAAAGGACCGTCAGGCAAAAGTCCAACCAAAGGAACAGTTGGCATCAGGTAAATTCTCCCGAGAGGAGTAGGTGAGGACGTGTTCCCCGTCGAGGGAACAGTAGGCGTCGGTTCGACCTAGGGCTCCATTTTGGAGACCAAAGTCAGAACCAAGACAGCTAAGGCTGTATAAATCTAATAATTTATTATGTTATTGTGTTTTGGACTAACCCTGGATGCAGGACCGAAGGAACGTGAGTCTGCAGCTCAGAGTGCCTCAAAGGAGTGAGGCAACTGCTGACCAGGGCGCCCGGAGTGTCCCGGGCGCCCCCAAGGTGAACACCAAACACAACAAATGCAAAGTGGCTTCGACAGTTCATATTCGGGGCGCCCCCGTGCTCCCGGGTGCCCCCGCTGCTCCCAAGCGCCCCCAGCGTCCCGGGCGCCCCCATGCGCATACATCGAACCCGAACCCCTCGAAGCCAAGCAAAGCCAAAGGATAGAGTTTGACCCGGTCAATCCGGGCGCCCCGAGCGCTGCGGGCGCCCCGGTCAAAGCGGATCCCGAGGATAAGGGGATCAGACGGTGACCGAGCTACAACCGGATCAAACGCCACGTGGGGGGCGCCCCCAACATCCCGGGCGCCCCCAGGCCCTATATAAGGGACCTTCGACCAAGGCTTCAGAAAAACACTTCTTCCAACGTCTCAAAGTTCTTCTACGCTCACGCCTTGCTCCGGAAACGCTTCACCTCGAGCTGACGACGTCCTGCTGCCCCGAAAGAGTCGACCTACTCCGGACGTCGGTAAAAAGAAGAGCGTATTTCTTTTAATACCTTATTGCACTTAATTTTGTAAATCATATTGTGTAACTTATTTGCGCCAAATATAGAATTGCCCAAAGTAAACGGTCAACGACCGTGGGCCTTGGAGTAGGAGTCGACACAGACTCCGAACCAAGTAAATCGATTGCGTCTCTGTGTCTTTTATTTAATTTCCGCTGCGTACTTACTCTTACTTAAAATCCGAAAGTTTTCCGATATTCACCCCCCTCTATCGGGCTTCTCGATCCAACAAGTGGTATCAGAGCGGGGTAGTTCAAACTTGGTGCAACCATCAGTTTGAAAGTTTTTTCGGATTTACGAATTTTTTTAATTTTATTTCTTTTCTTTTTGTTAATCAACGCAACTCAATCTCGTTCGCTTTTTATTTTATATAAATAATATCTGTAGGTGGATTTAAAATATCCTTACGCCTTTTTCAATTTTGAATTTTCATCTTTTCACCATAAATCTGAATTAATAAAACGAACAATTCTTAAAAATTTGTCATAAACTTTTTTATTATTATTTTAATATTATTTCTCGAAATTCGTGCCACTTTAATTCGAGCAATCTTTTAACTCTTATTTTTCACCATTAATTAGAATATTCATTTCCTAAAAATTTTGTCTCAAATTTTTTATTATTATTTTTTTATTATTCTGCCTTGAAATTAGTGCAATTTTTTTTGGGCAAATTTTTTTCTTCTTCTCCCGCACTACTAATCCAAGACCAAGTCTTGGTACATTCTGTTAGTTCTTTTGTGTGCAAGAGGTTATTTTATGGCCAACCAAGAGTGGAACAGTGCCCGTCCACCGCTATTCTCCGACGAGAACTTCAGCTTTTGGAGAAGACAAATGGAGTCCCTTCTGAAGGCCCACATGGACTTATGGTGGATAATCCAAACGGGGTTCAGATTCCCCACGGAAGATGGAACATCAATCGCTTGGGACAAATTGGACGAACCAACTCTGAGAAAGATCGAGACTGATGCTAAGGCAACAGTGATCATACAATGCGGTCTAACCAACGAACAACTCAAGCTAGTCGGTTCATTTGGATGTGCTAAAGAGATGTGGGAGAAGCTACTCAGCCTACACGAAGAGAGCTCCTATGTTGAGAACTTAGAAGAATCCATACCTGACTACAAATTCGAGCCAGAGACAGAAGACGAATCGACTGAGACAAAAATGGTAACCAATTTCGAATCCATTTTTGAATTACAATTAAATAATCAAATAGATACTGTAATGGCCGAGGAAGGTGTAATTTCTGTTGCAGGGAAAACTCCAAAAGAACTGCAAAAGAAGACTCAACCAATACCTGAGTCAAACTCGGACTCAGAATCTAACGACGAAGAAAGAGATCATCGGAAGCTGATTCGAATGGCTCGCGACCATTACAAAGTGCCGAAAGAACAATCAAACACAAGAAAGATGGCCAAAATCAAGGGGGAGTCCTCCAAAAAGAAATCTGAAGGTAAATTTTCAGTATTTAAAAATCCATTATTTACCATGAATAATATGATAGAATCTTATAAATTAGTTAAGGCTAATTTGTTAGAAAATTTAACTCATAATATTGCTGTTTTTGATAATCTAGAATATTATTACGATTATGATATAACATAGATCATTTTTTTGTGCTTTAATTGTAAGTTTCTTTTTATTTTATTTTTATGTTCTTTTTGCTTAAAATTAGGATTGATTAGTCTAAGGACAAAACAGTTTAACTGAAACTTGAAAACATAGTATTGGGTGGAGGTGAGATGATAGTACGTTAGGGAAACCAATTCTAATAAGGTCAAGTCTACTTGGTCTCTTTAGACTGGTGAAACTAGCCGAAGCTACCGATCCAAAATCCAAACTAGTTAGACCAGAATTTTTCAAAGATTAAGTTTGAAAATGAAATTTCATTAAACGGCTTTGTCAAGGAAAGGGTGGATGATCCCATAAGGCTACGGCCAAAGAAGGCCTAGTGCCTCGCCAAGACCTGGAAGCCAATTTTTGAAATTCAAATTCAAATCACTTTTTGTCAAATTTGAATCTAACACAAATGTTCAGTTAATCTTAGATTCAAATATTCCTTTTCAAATTAAATTTAAATTAATTGTTTTCAAAATTAATCTAACTTTTCAAAATTAACCATGTTTTCAAAAATAAAATATTTGTCTCACAACACCCATAAGGTTAACATGTGTGATCACATAGAACTGGGTGAGATATCTAGGACCTAAGAATATATGTCACTATCCTTTTAAATAAAACTCAAAGAGCTTTCAAAAATTATTCAAAACTATCTCTAGTTTTTCAAAATATTGAATGTTAAAATAGACTCGTTTTAAATAGAATTTAGGGTTTGATTAATTTAGTTATTTGATTGGTCAAACATAGTTAACTAAGTCAAACCTGGTCAACACAGTCAACCCTAGACAACATAGTCAAACATGGACATTAGATTAAGTTAAACGGTACAGGGGGAGTGGTTTATTCTTTTCTTTCAAAGTATTTTTGAAAAATTATTACCATTTCAAAAGGGTTTTAAAAAATTATGTTATCATACCAGATTGTATTTTCAAAAATTCTATCTCCTTAAAAATGATCATACTCAAAAGGCATGCTCAAAATTGTTCCTTTAAGTTTGACAAACCCTAAGACTAAGAGGAGGATTAACTTGTGGTCAACAAGCCTCCTAGGACTATGTCAGATTCAGGGGGAGCTTAAATTAAAAGAAGGAGTTTAAAAATACTATATTTTCCAATAATCACGATATTTTTTAAAATTGTGCTTTACAAAAACCATTATTATTTCAAAATGTTTTTCAAAAACAAGGTTTATGCTTTAAAATTATCTTTCATTTCAAATTGAATTTTCTAAAATTATATTACCATGCTAGTATTCAAAACTATTCTTTTGATTTTAGTAAACCCTAAAGACACAAAGGAAGGTCTACTTAATGATCTACAAAGACTCCGAGGATGTGTCAAATTTAGGGGGAGTCTAAATCAAAAGAAATTATTTCTAACAAGTTTAAAATTCGTATAATTTGAATCAAACCTTAAGACTCAGAGGAAGATCGCTTGTAGTCAACAAGCTTCCTAGGACTGGGTCAAGTTAAGTGGGAGATCAAATTAAAAGAATTATTGAGCATTTTCAAAATTATATGTTTTCATGCATTGCACTTTTAAAATCCTTTTGAAAACTTAAACGATTACTCTTTCAAAATACTATCCTGTAAAATCATTTTGCTTATATATATCATCACTTTCAAAATTTTACATGACTTTGGAATACTTTTAAAAATCTATTGAGAATACTTTTGAAATTAATATTTACTTGACTTTGGAAAATTTTCCAGGACACTTAAGGAAAGATCCTTGTAGTTAACAAGGCTTCCTAGGATTATGTTAGACTGAAAAATAAACCAAGTCTAGTAAAATATTGTGCCTCCAAAGTTGATACATTTTTCAAAATGTACTTGCATATATTTTCAAAATACTATCATTTTGGCTTATCAAAATTCTTTTGGAAATAATATTTACTTGAGTTGGAAAACTTCCAGGACACTTAAGGAAATTTCCTTGTAGTTAACAAGGTTTCCTAGGATTGTGTCAGACTGGAAAAGAAACCAAAGCAAGTAAAAGATTATGTGTAAGTACTTTCAAAAAGATAAGTCAAGTAATTTTAGTAATTTTCTTTAATATTTTAAAAGTACTTATATTTTTCAAATTCATAATATCTTTCAAAATACTTATGCCTTTCAAAAGCTCAATAAAGTACTTGCATTCTTGTGCATTTTTCAAAATATTCAGAACAAGTAAACTTATTGTTTATCATATACACTTGACTCCAATTATGATTTTGAACATAAATTTTTCAGTCTTTCTAATTTTTTTTTAATTATCATAACACTTGACATTACTTCGCTCAATTTTTTTTCACAAGCTCTGATACACAAATTTAAATTTCTTTCAAAATATATTTTACAAAGTTTTTTATTGATATAAGACCAAGGGGGAGAGTAGAAAAAGTGAAATTAAAAATTTCTTTCTTAAAATGTTTTTCCCCTTTTCAAAGAAAGATTTTCTTAGAATGGTCTAAAACACAAGAAAAAGAATTTCACATTAAGAGGGAGAAAAAGGAAAGAGAGAAAAGAATTTTTTTAAAGTGCTTCAAAAATTTCGAAGTATTTCTAAGTGTTTTTCAAACTTGTTGAGTACATATTTTTCTCCTAAGTAAAATTTTCCTTAGTAAACAAATTTATTCCCAATTCTCAAAATTTGAAACTTTGTTTAAGGGAAATCTAGCTTCAAAATTTTGCCTAAACTTTGAAAAATGTTGCCTAAAATTTGAAACAAGTTTTGTTCGTGAAAATACTTTTACTCCATTTTTTGAAAAACACTTTGTTAAAGACATGAAGCACTTAGGAAAACTTAAAAATCCCTGTTAGATACCTTGAACACCCATGTTTGTTTTTGATATATGTCAAAGGGGGAGGAAAGGTCAAAGTTAAGGATTTTGCAAGTATTCAGGGTTTTAGGGGGAGTATGAAAAAAAAAATTTGAAGATAAATTTCTTCGTGTTTTTTTTCCTATACTTCATTGTGTTTTTACCTTCTTTTATTTACTGTTATAAGTTTTTACTTAACTTTGAATTGTGTTGCCATAAATCAAAAAGGGGGAGATTGTTGGTGCAGGAAGCACCATATCGAACCTTGTTTTGATATTGGCAAAGGATTCAAAGTTAAGTGTTATTTGTGATCTAATGTTGTTACTTGAGTGTGCAGAAACCAAGTCCTAGCGAAGGGCTGCTAGGCACCTGGCGAAGGGCTGCCAGGAAACAAAGTCCTAGCGAAGGGCTGCGAGGCACCTGGCGAAGGGCTACCAGGAAACAAAGCCCTAGCGAAGGGCTGCTAGGCAACTAGCGAAGGGCTGCTAGTCACCAAGTCCTAGCGAAGGGCTGCTAGGCAACTAGCGAAGGGCTGCTAGTCACCAAGTCCTAGCGAAGGGCTGCTAGGCAACTAGCGAAGGGCTGCTAGTCACCAAGCCCTAGCGAAGGGCTGCTAGGCAACTAGCGAAGGGCTGCTAGTCACCAAGCCCTAGCGAAGGAATGCTAGGCACCGAGCGAAGGACAGCTCGGCATCCAAGCCCTGACAAAGGACCGAGCGAAGGACAGCTCGGCATCCAAGCCCTGACAAAGGACCGTCAGGCAAAAGTCCAACCAAAGGAACGGTTGGCATCAGGTAAATTCTCCCGAGAGGAGTAGGTGAGGACGCGTTCCCCGTCGAGGGAACAGTAGGCGTCGGTTCGACCTAGGGCTCCATTTTGGAGACCAAAGTCAGAACCAAGACAGCTAAGGCTGTATAAATCTAATAATTTATTATGTTATTGTGTTTTGGACTAACCCTGGATGCAGGACCGAAGGAACGTGAGTCTGCAGCTCAGAGTGCCTCAAAGGAGTGAGGCAACTGCTGACCAGGGCGCCCGGAGTGTCCCGGGCGCCCCCAAGGTGAACACCAAACACAACAAATGCAAAGTGGCTTCGACAGTTCATATTCGGGGCACCCCCGTGCTCCCGGGTGCCCCCGCTGCTCCCGGGCGCCCCCAGCGTCCCTGGCGCCCCCATGCGCATACATCGAACCCGAACCCCTCGAAGCCAAGCAAAGCCAAAGGATAGAGTTTGACCCGGTCAATCCGGGCGCCCCGAGCGCTGCGGGCGCCCCGGTCAAAGCGGATCCCGAGGATAAGGGGATCAGACGGTGACCGAGCTACAACCGGATCAAACGCCACGTGGGGGGCGCCCCCAACATCCCGGGCGCCCCCAGGCCCTATATAAGGGACCTTCGACCAAGGCTTCAGAAAAACACTTCTTCCAACGTCTCAAAGTTCTTCTACGCTCGCGCCTTGCTCCGGAAACGCTTCACCTCGAGCTGACGACGTCCTGCTGCCCCGAAAGAGTCGACCTACTCCGGACGTCGGTAAAAAGAAGAGCGTATTTCTTTTAATACCTTATTGCACTTAATTTTGTAAATCATATTGTGTAACTTATTTGCGCCAAATATAGAATTGCCCAAAGTAAACGGTCAACGACCGTGGGCCTTGGAGTAGGAGTCGACACAGGCTCCGAACCAAGTAAATCGATTGCGTCTCTGTGTCTTTTATTTAATTTCCACTGCGTACTTACTTTTACTTAAAATCCGAAAGTTTTCCGATATTCACCCCCCCTCTATCGGGCTTCTCGATCCAACAATATGTAAGATAATTGAAAATCAAAATGATACCAAAATCAAAAGACTTAGGATTGATCACGGGGGAGAGTTTGAGAATCAAAGGTTTGAGGAATTCTGTAGAATAAATGGGTATATTCACGAGTTTTCGTGTCCTAGAACCCCCCAGCAAAATGGGATAGTAGAAAGGAAGAACAGGAAGCCGCTAAGACCATGCTCAATGAATTCAACCTAGCTAACCAATTTTGGGCAGAAGCAATAAGTATGACTTGTTATATCCAAAATAGGGTCCTAATTAACAAAAAATATAATAAAACTCCCTATGAGCTATTTTACCATAGACTGCCAAACTTACATTACCTAAGGGTCTTCAGATGCAAAGTACATATCCTAAACACCAAGGACTACCTAAGTAAATTTCAGTCTAAGTCAACTCCAGGAATATTCTTAGGATATTCAACAACAAGTAGGGCCCATAGGGTCTACAATAAATAAACTAATAAAATTGAAGAAACAACGAATTTAATATTTGATGAGGAAACTAAGTCAAAATCTGATAATCAAAACCTGAACCCATCAAATATTGATCAAGAGGAAAATGAGCATACAATTGAGTTATCAGTTTAACCACTAGTTGAACCTCTGAATGAACTAACTCTTGAACTAACTACTGCATCAACTGAACCAATAATTGAACCAACCCAAATAGTTGAACAAAATACTGAATTAAACCGTCCAACCGGACCTGAGGCTGAACCAAGTTCTAGAAAGACCAAGAATACCAAACTCAGTCACCCGTCTGATCAAATTGTGGGTGATCCAACCTTAGGAGTCAGAACTAGGTCTTCATATAGAAATCTTAGTCAGATCGCACTAATTTCGAAAATTGAACCAAAGACTATAGAGGGAGCCTTACCTGATCCAGATTGGATCATAGCTATGCAAGAGGAGTTAGCCCAATTTGAAAGAAACCAAGTCTGGGAACTAGTGCCTAAACCTGAGGGCAAATCCATTATAGATACTAAGTGGGTGTTTAGGAACAAGCTAAATGGCCAAGGGGAAATAGTTAGAAATAAAGCCCGCTTAGTAGCTAAAGGGTTCATCAAGTCGAAGGGTTAGACTATGACGAAACCTATGCCCCAGTAGCCAGACTTGAGTCTATTAGAATGGATTCAAACTCTACCAAATGGATGTTAAATCAGCCTTTCTATATGGGTTCATCAAAGAAGAAGTCTATGTAGGACAACCCCCAGGCTTTGAGGACCTAGAAAAACCTGACTACATTTTCAAACTTAATAAGGCACTTTATGGATTAAAACAAGCACCTAGGGCATGGTATGAACGCCTATCAACTTACCTTATCTCTAAAGAATTTAACCAAGGGCAAATTGATTCTACCCTTTTTGTTAAAACCTTAGAAAAAGACATTTTCATTGCCCAAATCTATGTTGACGACATAATTTTCAGATCCACCAACTCAAACTTTTTAAAAGAATTTGTAAAAATAATGGAAAATGAATTCGAAATGAGCTTAGTTGGTGAGCTCAATTTCTTCTTAGGAATGCAAATTAAGCAAACTAGGGATGGAAATTATATTCACCAATCTAAATTTACTAAGGAGTTAATAAAGAAATTTAAAATGGATAACTCCAAAAGCATAAGTACCCCTATGGCCACAAATGTAAAAATTGATAGTGACCCTGAAGGTAAACCTGTAGATCTTAAGCTATACCAAAGTATGATTGAAGTCTACTTTACCTTACAGCTAGCAGACCTGATATCCTATTCTCAGTAGGAATGTGTGCTAGATACAAAATCTATGCTAAGGAAACACACTTAACAGCCCTAAAAAGAATACTTAGATACATTAAGGGCGCCCTAAATGTAGGGATTTGGTATCCTAGGACCTCAAACTTTGACTCCTCAAACTTTGACTTGTCAGGATACTCTGATTCTGACTATGCTGGATGCAAACTAGATAGAAAGAGTACAAGTGGAAGCTACAAACTTTTAGGAAATAGTCTAGTCAGTTGGTGCAGTAGAAAGCAACACTGCGTAGCTCTATCTACAACCGAAGCAGAATATGTTGCTTTAGGAGAGTGTGTAGCACAACTCTTATGGATGATGCACACTCTTAAGGACTTCCATCTTGATTACACCCAAACCCAAGTCTACATTGATAACATAAGTTCAATCAATCTAACTAAAAACCCAATCCAACACTCAAGAACAAAGCATATAGAAGTTAAACATCACTTTGTAAGGGATCATTTAGCCAGGGGTGAAATAGTCCTTAAGCATGTAGACTCAAAGTCAAACTTAGCTGATATCTTCACCAAACCCTTACCTGAGTCTGAGTTTAGCTCACTAAGAAGGTAGTTAGGGTTATGCTTAGTAGAATAGGACATCTCTATATGTGTTTTTCCAAAAATTATTTTATTTCTGATCTGTTATTTAATATGTTTGAAAAATCATTTTTGTCTTGAAATTTAAAATAATTTTCTGACTTAATTTTTTCAAAAACTTACCCCCTTCAAAACTAGGGTTTTTTCACAAATGGACTTAGCTTAGGCCCTAACCCTAGAACTGCATGCACCTATAGATCTAGCAGCCAGCATCTCACAAGCACCTTAGGGTACTTTTGATTGACAACCTAGACTGGGTTGAGACGCTTAGGTCTATGTCTTGATCCAAGATGCTTTAAGTCAGTGCATCTGCTGTAATTAGGGCAATAAACACCAATTGAACAGTAATCAGGTTAAGTGTCAAGCTTAGAAAATCTAACTTGATCAGATCACTTAACTTGACTAAACCTAGCGAAACCTACTGTATATGACAGTCAGTAAGTAGCTAACAGTGTTAGACATGACCCAAAAGAGAAGATATAAATTGGTTTGGTCCAATTTATGCTTAGAACTAGTTCAATACAGAACTTTACTTTCTTTACTCAATTTTTTGCTATAATAATTTTTTTTTGATATATGACAAAGGGGGAGAGAAAGGAAAGGAGAGAAAAGAGAAGGTTTTTTTCAAATTTTTTTCTTTTCAAAACTTTTATCTCCTTTTTCAAAAAGTAAAGTAACGAAAATATTTTACAAATATTTGGTTTAACGAAAATACTTAAAAGTATTTGTTTTCAAATCTAAAGCATTTCTAAAAGGAAAATTTTCTAAGTGTTTAAACTTGAAAATCTTTTAGAAAATTTTCTAAGTGTTTAAACTTAAAAATCTTTTGGAAAATTTTCTAAGTGTTTAAACTTAAAAATCTTTAGGGAAAATTTTTCTAAGTCTTTTGGAAAATATTTTTTTCTCTAAGAATAGTCAAGGACTTAGAGGTGTTTTCAAAACCCCCACTTATTTTTGAAAAACTCAGGGGGAGAATTTATTTCAAGGGGAGGAAACTAAATATCTTTTACATTGCTTGTTTCTTTAACTTATCTTTTTGAACCGTGTTGCCATAAATCAAAAAGGGGGAGATTGTTGGTGCAGGCAGCACCTAAGTCAAACTTGTGTTTTGATAATGGCAAAGGGGTCAGAAGTTAAGGTGTAATTATGATCTAACAAGCTTACTGAGTGTGCAGGAAAAGTCCTAGGTACACTAGGCAAGAAGTCCTGGCAATGGGCTGGGCAAAGAAGTCTTAGTCAAGGACTGGGCAAGAAGACCTAATCAGAAGTCGAGCAAAGAAGTCCTGGTCGAGGACTGGGCAAGAAGTCCTGGCAAAGGGCTGGGCACCGAAGACCTGACCGGAAGTTGGGCAAGAAGACCTAGTCGAAAGTTGGGCACGAAGACCTGGTCAGGTGGATTGGGCAAAAGTCCAACCAGAGCAGCCGGTTGGCAAAAGGTAAACTCTCCTGAGAGGAGTAGGTGAGGACGCATTCCCCGTCAAGGGAACAATAGGCGTCTGTTCGATCTAGGGTTCCATTTGGGAGACCCAAAGTCAGAACCAAGACAGCTACGGCTGTAACTAATGGCTAACACATTTGCTAGTTGTGTTTTTGGAACTAACCTTAGTTACAGGATCGAAGGACTGGTCTTCTGCAAGTGAGGTGCCTCACTGGGGCTAGGAGCTCGGATGGACTCAGGCGCCCATATAGATACAGGCGCCCCAGTGTAAAGGCAAACACCAAACCATAGCCGCGAACCCTCTGGACCAAGGCAGCTCAGGGGCCCGAGAGATCACGGGCACCCCCATCAGCTCAGGTGCCCAATTGGAGATGGATAAGCGCTGACCGAGCCTACGGATAAGAGATTGCGCAGGGAAGGCCACGTGTTAGGCGCCCCCATCGACACAGGCGCCCGTATGGGTGCCATAAAAGGGGGTTCACCCCCAAGGCTTCAACATCAATTGCTCTCAATGCTCCGGACACTTTCGCTCAAGCGCTGCGCTCCGACAAAGTTCGACTTCGAGATTCCAGCACCGACGACGACCCTCTGCTCCGAAATTCGATCCACCTCGGGCGTCGGTAAACTTTAATTACGAAAGTGTTGCTAGTTAATTTTCCAATTCTATATCTATACTATCAACTTGTAAAAGTTTTATCGAATATAGAATTGCCCAAAGTAAACGGTCAAGGACCGTGGGCCTTGGAGTAGGAGCCGACCGTGACTCCGAACCAAGTAAAACCGACTTGTGTTCGTGTGTATTCTGTTATTTTCTGCTGCGTATCTTCTCTACTACTCCGAAAAATTTTATAACGATATTCACCCCCCCCCCCCTCTATCATTTTCTTCTATCCAACAGATCTTTCCATTGTAAAGTTAGATAATTTTTTTTTGAAATGGAGCTGCATGAGCTTGCTAATAATGGCCCAAAAGTGAAAGGTATGGCTCTTGTAGCAGGGGACAAAGGAAAGAAGAAGAAGGAAAAGAAGATGGAAAAGGAGGAGAAGAGCATCCATCACATGTCTCTCATGGCATTAGAAGAATCAAACATGGAGAGTAGTGATGAGTCAAGTGATCCATCAACCGCGGCTTCATCATCTTCGGATGATGAAGTAATCTCTCCCAAACTTGATAAATGCTATAGAACTATTGCATGCTTGACAACTTTGCTTAAAAAATCTAAGGACAAGGTAAAATCATTAAAAATTAGAAGTAGAACAATCGAAAACTTCTAAGGATGATGAAATTGATGATTTACATGTTGAGATCCTTAAGGATGAGAACAAGGTTTTAAAAAGTGAAGTTGAAAAACTCAAGAATCTTCTTGGAAAATTTTCAAACAGCTCTAAGACCTTGGATATGATCCTCAATTCTCAAAGAGCAGTCTACAACAAGGCCGGTATAGGTTACCGACCTAAGGAACCTAGTTTTGTGTCATTAATGTCTCGAACCCAATTTAAACCACCAAATGTTTCTAGGGTTTAAGGACTTAGAAAGAAAATGACCAAGGCATGGGTCCCAAAGACTTGCATTGTAGGTGCATTAGGTCCCAAGGTTTGGGTACCTAAATTATCTATCTTTCGTGTTGTATAGCATTGGTTGAGGGGGAGCATCTATCAACATGGTTTGTTGATAATGGGTGCTCCAAACACATGGTCAATCCTAGTTGGGGATGTGCTTCTTATGATACCATTTCCTCCGCTTAATGGATAACTATTTACTACCTATGGGGAATTGCTCTTCATCTCAAATTTAGGTGATTGGATTTACACCAATGGAAACCATAAATTCTATACACAATATAAAAAAATCTTTTCCATTTACTCTATTTATTGGTGTCGTTCAGTAATACTGGAAAAATTTTCTCATTTGTATTTGTGGGTAAACTACAGGTTTAACAAAGTGTTTTTGTATTGCTATCAATAGAATTGAGAATTAGGACTATGGACTTGATACAAACTTGGGACTATGAATTATTCAATTTAATCTAATCTATGAATTATCAATAGAATTGAGAATTAGGACTATGGACTTGATACAAACTTGGGACTATGGATTAAATTGGATTATCAAAATTGGTGTGGAGGAATAGATTTTGGTTAAGGGACTCAGATCGGGTTGTTGATGCAGTCTGACCTTGAACGTATCAGAGTTTCAGAAATTTTTTTGAAATCTGATCGGTTCACAGACCAATCAGTAATCTTTTTATATCGAACAGACCGATCGGGCCTATGTGTCTGATGCAGTTTGATGCCACACTGATATACTTGCATTACTGCCATATGATGCATATACATTTTTTTTGCCATTATACATTTATGGTATATGCCTCTCATATGTAACTCAAAATTACTTTTCATTTCTTTTGGTCTTGGGGAGAGACCCTTGTGTTAAGGGGGAGATTTTTAAACTTAATAACCAGTCTACACCCTTTTCGGTGTTTGACAAAGGGGGAGAGGATGGTTAGTTAAGTTTAGGATTTATTACGAACTTAACTATTGTAGGGGGAGGATTCTGATCCCCTTGCAATAATAAACATTACTTCTAATACCTAAACCTAAATCGGGTTGTCAAACAATAAAAAGGGGAGATTGTTGATGCTGTCTGACCTGATTGTTATTTTGGTGTTAACACCGATTTAAGTTTAGTTGAGAGTTTAGTTGAGTAAGATCAGTTCGGATTAAGTGTCCTGGCCGAAAGCTGGGCACCAAAGTCCTGGAGAGTGAAGTTGGGTCAAAGTCTCGGTGAGTGAAGCTAGGCAAAAGTTCTAGTGAGTGAAGCTGGGCACGAAGTCCTAGTGAGTGAAGCTAGGTGAAGGAAATCCTGGTGAGTGAAGCCGAGTCCTAGCAAGGGAAGCTAGGTGAAGGAAATCCTAGTGAGTGAATCTAGGTGAAGGAAATCCTGGTGAGTGAAGTTGGGTCCTAGCAAGGGAAGCTAGGTGAAGGAAATCCTGGTAAGTGAAGTCGGGTCCTAGCAAGGGAAGCTAGGTGAAGGAAATCCTAGTGAGTGAAGCTAGGTTGGACTAAGTCCCGGTGAGTAAAGCTGGGCATGAAGTCTTGATACGGGGGACTAAGCATTAAGTACTGGTCGGAGAGGGCTCGGTAGCTCGTTCTCCGAACCAGACTGAGTCAGAGAAGGCAAGGGAGCATATTCTTTGGACTCAGGATCGAAATGATCAAAGCAAGGATTGGCTGGATCGGTCTGAGATCCGATCAGGAAGTTGGCACAAACTCCCTTGATTCTAGATCGGTCACAGGACCGATCCAGGATGTCTGATCGGTCTGTTGACCGATCCAGAAAGCTTTTGAGGAAACAGAAGGTTTTCTGAACGATCTGGCGACCGATCTGATACATTCTGTAAAGTCATAGAGAGTTATCTGATCAGTCAGTGCTGCCGATCAGAATCAGGCTAGACCGATCAGGAGGGACCCTGATCAGTCAGCCACCTGGCTGATCGGTCAGCTGGACCGATCAGACCCTGGCTGGGGTCTTGACTCTAAACCCTGAGATCACAGTAGGTTTAGGGATCTGTCTGGTGACCGATCCTTGATCTCTGATTGGACAGTGAGACCGATCAGAACTTCACTGGATCGATCAGAATGGAGTCTGATCGGTCAGGAGGGAGTCTGATCTGTCAGGGTGACCGATCAGCACCTCAGAACTTTAAATCAAACAGTTGTTAGATTCCTGATTTGCTTCTGATTCGCTTTTGATTTGCTTTGCTAATAACTCTGTGAGTGCGCACATGATATAGAGATGATACAGAGCTTTGAAGGAGCAAGGAGAAGGGTCAAGGGTGACTTTCTTTGGTGTCTTTTCATTTAATATACACTTGCAGGTTTCAACGGCACCTGACGACCGAAGCCTCAGCTGAGGAGATAGGTTGAGAGCTCAGATGGGGTCAGTGGGTGACGACTGACCTGAAGCTTCAGTTGAAGAGGACTTCAGTGAACTGAGAGCTCAAAAGAGGTCAGTGGGTGACGCCTGTATGTATGCAGAAGGAAGATTAAGAAGAAGGGCTTGGCCAAGCAGAGAAGGCGGAGACACAACAACGAGAACAAAGAACTGAGTGAAGGGTCTTGTGTTGAGTTGTGTTGTGCTCTGTATTCAGCTTCTTCGTGCTTGATCTTTCTGTGCTTGTGCTTAAGGTTGCATCTCTAAGCTTCTTGTCAAGTCTCCTGTGCTTATTTTGATTTACTTCTGAGACTGTCTGTGGAGTGGTTACTCCACCGAGAAGGAGAAGATTTTAACCGGAGTTGCTCCGGGGTCCGATCTGCCGAAGATCAAGGGATCGCCCACCTCACGGGTACGCCAAGGAGTAGGGGCAAGTTATCCCCGAACCTTGTAAATCTCCTGTGTTAGTGTTTGTTCTGCTGTATTTCTTTCTATTTTGTTTTTTCGCTGCTAACCTGAGTGCAGCAAGAAATGAAGTTAAGTTTTTAGTGGGTGGCTATTCACACCTCCCCTCTCTAGCCATCCCAGATCCTAAAAACATGCTTGTGAAACAATATAAACCAACAATTATGCCTTAAAACTCCCAATGTAGGACTAAAGCCCCACTCACATCGGAGTCTCTTTATTCTCCACCTTCCTTTCCATTCACTAGAAACTCCCAATGTGGGACTAAAGTCCCACCCACCAAGGAGCTTCTTTCCTCCACACCTCCCTTTCCATTCACATGATATCCATTAGTTAGAGTTCTATTTTCTTGAAGAACTCTAATCTATCATGTTTTGTTGCTGCCAAGAGCTCATGTGTTGAAAATAGGTTTTGTGTTTTTATTCTTTATAATCTTGATATTAGATTTGTGATGATGTATTGCTTCCTGAATCGGGGGTTGTTTTGGATGGAAGAGAAGGCATGGACATTGTATGTTTTGTTGGTTTTGCTTGGGCTTGCTCTTGTGACCTTCTGATGTGGTGTCGTGAGCCATAGTGGTGCTTAGGGGAATGGGCTATTTTCCTTATTCGAGTGAGGATTTAGCAATATAACACAAATTGAATTGTTGTTATAGTTTAGATGGTAGGTTTTGGAGTTGGATGAGTTTTAGATTAATCATCTTGTGTTACTGTTCCGAGCTTTGTGGAGCTTAGTGTTAATTATGTTTTGGATTTATTTGATTTGTTGAGCTATGCTTGGAATTGAAGGAGCTGGTGTCAACATAATTTATAGTGATGGGCAATGGGTATGAGTAGAATTGGGATTTTTGGTGACAATACTATTGGGTGGAGGTGATCATGTTTCAGATGAGTGTTCGAATTAGATCATAATTATGTTTAGTATTTAGTTTAGCTAATTATTATTATTTTATATGGATATGAATAGTTAAACTATGCCCTTGCTTTAGGACCCTAACTTTGGATTCACACGGTTAATCGTGGGAGATTCTCTTCGTTTATGGACTAGTCTAATTGAGGCGAGTACATCTCCTTTGTATCCGGTAGTTTATTAAACTTAAATGCACGGCTTGTTTGTTTTCGAATAGGACTACTTTACCTTATATTTGTCTTTTGAGATCATCGTTGATGCTTTCTTTGCTTGGTTTTTGAGCTACTCAAATTTATGTCCATACAGTCTAACTTGTTGATTTTCTCATCAATAAAGTACCAATTGTAGGTGAATACTTAGGAATAATCATTAAACACAATTAGGATTTTGGTTGGCATTAGATATATCCCACCCAGTAGATTAGTTGCATGTTACATGATTCTGATATGTATTTTTCATACCGTTGTATAGTTGTGACCTGGTTGATTGTGCATATTAGTATCATGCACCATATCTCCATAATTGTATACTGACGAGCATCGGCTTTCTTATGGTTAAGCCTGTCATCAGTCATTTAATTTCTCTGCCCACTCAACCACTCATAGGTAGTGGTAGTTGCTATTGTAAGATCGATTGTGTTGCTAGAGGGGGGGGGTGAATAGCAATTTTCGAATCTTCTACCTACGTTGTTAGTGCGCAAGCGGAATATACTAAGTAAAAATAAAACTAACAACAAGAAGACACTCACGATTTACGTGGTTCGAAGATAAACTCCTACTCCACGGCTGCCCGTAAGATGGGTGATCCCTAATCCGTCGGTGGATGATTCCTCGGAGCACCTCCGGCTAGATCGCGTAGATCCTTGTGGGTGGAGAAACCTCTCCATAACTCTTGGACACTATCTGATCTTAATAGGCTACTAACAAGCTTTGACCAAGCATGTTTTGCCAAGAAACAGTAGCATGAAACAAGCTCCTTTAAATAGAGCTCGAGTCTAAACTGGCTGCCACCAGTCGACTGCCCCTGGGGAAGCCGACTGGTCCCACTCAGATTCGACCGTTACAGCCAACGTTCGAATCAGCCAGCCACTACCAGTCGACTGCTCCCAGAGCAGTCGACTAGTCCATTACTAAGCTTAGGGTTACACTCCCCGAGTACATTTCTCTCCACACTCGAACCCTCCCAACTTAGTGATAACTAGCATTTTATGACATTTTATTTGCTCATTTACTTAGCATTTTTTATCCTCTCGTACGTTTAAATCATGTTTATATCATATTTTACGATTAGGATTTATTTTTGGAGCTCATTATAATTTCCTCTAAATTTTGGCATTATTTCATGATTTTTTGTACGGAATTAAAGATGAACTTTCGACCAAGCCTTGGATCAAGGAAGCATAAAGAGCCAATGATTAGGAGCTATTTGGAGCAAATTTGACTTGATTTGGAATTCAAACGAAGAAGACCAAGCTGTATTAATGTGGATCGTTGATCAAGATCTGGTGAGATCTTATTCCTTCACTCAGATCAAGCCATCCAACTCTCCATCCAGATCTAAGATAAATCTGGCCATTGATCGAGATCAAAGGGTTCATCCAATTCAATTTAGATTCAAAGAGAAAGAGGAGCCCAAACTTTAAGCCCAAAGCCCAATTTCAAGCCTTTTCTTCCCTAAGCTTTAAAGGATCTAAATCATTCATCTTCCCTCAACCAATCCAATGGCCAAGATCATCACTTAAATCAAATGGCCAGGATTAGCTCTCAATAAAACAAACGGTTGGGATTGATCCCTAGTTTCCTCTTCTCCTCTTCTCATTCACGCACGACAGGGGATGCCATTAGGGAGATCCCGACTCCATCTCTTCACACGCGGCTACCCTCCTCCACCTCCACCATCTCCTCCAGGTCGGCGGCTCCTCTCCATCTTCATCGCCGCCGACCGGTCTGCCGGCCACTCTCCATCTTCACCTTGATCTCTTTCTCCACCACAGCCACCAACCTCATGCTAGGGTAGAAGAGAAGGCACGCGAGCCTCATCCGCAAACCCTAGCACACCTTCCATCTCTCCTTCTCGATCGGCAAACCCTAGAGAGGCGACCCAGCCATCTCTTCTTCTTCTCTACCTCCACTTCTTCTCTCCTCTTCAGAAGCAGACGCCGCCAGCTCTTCACAGCCGTGTTTGGCAGCAGCTATGCTTCCCAACCGCATTCCGCAGCTCTTTCCATCACTGCCAACAGCTTCTTCATCAGATTTGGGTGTTGGTTGTGTTGATAGTTGAATGTTGGTGTTAATTGATGAATGTTTGTGATTGATTGTTGAATGCTTGTATTTGATGGATCTTTCCCATTTCAAATTGTACGTACTTGAAGCAATTTCGACCATGCCTAACTTGTGTTTGGTCAAATGCCTCTTCAAACAGTTACTTTCAATTGTGATGTTTCTTAGTTGCTTAATTTTTGTTTTGTATTGCTCTTCCCATTGCTTTAAGTTACATGTCTTCATTTAAATGCAATTAAGTTAGGTTAGATTAGATTTCTTTACTGCTATAGGTTTTGCTCCATGTTTAGTTTCGTCAATGCTTTATTTCAAGTTGCCCTTTTCTTTTCTACAAGTATAGTTTAGATTAGATTAGATCTCCTTTACTCGCATTGTCTTTCATTTATTAGGATTAGATTTCATACTTGTTTTGCTATTTCATTTCGTAGTCTTAGCGTTCAAATCCAAATCCCCAGGTTAATATCCCAAAATCCAGAAGTAATAACTTGGAATCCTAAGATTATTAACCTATCATTACATTCCTTGAGAGAGACGACTCGAGTTGCTCTATACTACATTAGTTTAGAGGAATTCGACATTTTAATTGTATTTGAAATCATAACACGACTAAAACGATTATCAAATTTGGTTGTCGGGGAGTGTAGTGGTGTTTGATAATTTTAGGATTGGTTCTCTATCTTTCCACAAGAATTTAAAAAAAAAATAATTGTCATGTGCTTTAATGTTCATTCATTCATGTGATTTGATATCATATGTCCTGAGTCTTCTAATCTTGTTTATTAGTGTTTTAGTGTAAGACCAGGATAATTCTTTCAGTTCAACATGGATTTCTACTCAGGCTTCAATGAATATCACAATTCAGAAATTGGGGGAGTGGAACACATATGCACTAATTGTGGCAGTTCATCTCATCCAGCTGCTATATGCCACCTCATCCAAAAGACTGCTAGATTTCCTCAAGAACCCCTGCATTCCCAACATCAATATCAAGATACTTATGATCCAGCTCCTGGCACCTATAATGATGACTGGGGCAATTACCCGACTCAGTACTTTCAACCCCAACAAATTCCAGAGCAGCATGGATACATTCAACCCCAACAGTCAGATAGGTATAACTCATTTTCTAATTCCTATAATTCTAATTGGGGGGGATCAATCATATTTCAGGTATGAGGATACACAAAGTCAATTTACTGAGCAATATCCAGCACATCAGAACCTACAGACATTCCAGGATGATCCTATGCCTTCATGGTCACATCCGGTTCAACAATAAAATCTGGAGTTTCCACTCACTTTGGAGCCATTTTTCACTCAATTACAGCAACAACAAGATAGGAATTTTCAGCAGTTGAGCACTCAGATTAGCACTCAATTTCAGCAGCATTAGGGGGACTATAGACAATATCATAGTAGGACTGATGCTTCCCTTCAGAACATAGCTCGACAAATTGGACAGATATTCTCCACTATTAGTCAGATGCAGACTGCAAGGACCAAGATCGATGTTTAGAGAGGATATTCTAGTTCAGATAAGGCAGAGGAGGTATTAGCTATAGAGACAGCTGAGTTGGAGGTTGAATCTGATTCATTTCTAGTTGCAGATGACTCTATAGGTGTAGGGGATTGCACTGAGCCCCAGGGATCACCTACATTGAGTAATATATTAAGAGATTAAGAGGATAAGTATAGAAGTGTAGGGACTTGCATGGTGGAAGCAAGAACCCAAGAATCACCTCTTTTAGTTGGTTGTCCAACAGAGCCTGAGTTTGAAGTGAAGCCTTTACCTGACTAGGAGGAGGCCATAGCTGTTGGTGCAGGAAGCACTATATCGAACCTTGTTTTGATATTGGCAATGGATTCAAAGTTAAGTGTTATTTGTGATCTAATAAAGTTACTCAAGTGTGCAGAAACAAAGTCCTAGCGAAGGGCTGCAAGGCACCTGGCGAAGGACTGCCAGGAAACAAAGTCCTAGTGAAGGGCTGCTAGGCACCTGGCGAAGGACTGCCAGGAAACAAAGTCCTAGCGAAGGGGGGCTGCTAGGCACCTGGCAAAGGACTACCAGGAAACAAAGCCCTAGCGAAGGACTGCTAGGCACCTGGCGAAAGAATGCCAGGATACAAAGCCCTAGCGAAGGACTGCTAGGCACCAGGCGAAGGATTGCTTCGAACCGAAGACCTGGCGAAGGACTGCTGGGCACCAGGCGAAGGACTGCTTGGTACTAAAGACCTGGCGAAGGACAGCTAGGCACCTGGCGAAGGACTGCTGGGCAAAAGTCCAACCGGAGGAGCTGGTTGGCAACAGGTAAATTCTCCTGAGAGGAGTAGGTGAGGACGCGTTCCCTGTCGAGGGAACAGTAGGCGTCGGTTCGACCTAGGGCTCCATTTTGGAGACCCAAAGTCAGAACCAAGACAGCTAAGGCTGTATAAAACTAATATTTTATTGCTTTGTGTTGTTTTGGACTAACCTTGGATGCATGACCGAAGGAATGTGTCTCTGCAGCTCAGAACGCCCCAAAGGAGAGGGGCAAGCAGCTGGGCAGGGTGCCCCCAGTATCCCGGGCGACCCCAAGGTCAAGGCAAAACAAGTTAAGCAAGAAAACGCTTCGGAAGCTCACTGGGGGGGCGCCCCCATGCTCCCGGGCGCCCCGAATGCTTAGGGCGCCCTGGGTTCAAGCCAACGAAGTGAACCGGCCGAGAAGCCAGCAGACCAAGTCAACCGGGGCACCCCCAGCGTCCCAGGCGCCCCCACAGTCAAACGTCAGCACTACTCGAGCGGGATAAGGGCTGACGTAGAGGGCGCCCCCAACGTCCAGGGCACCCCCAGGACTGCTATAAATAGCCCTCGACCCCCAAGGCTTCTCAACACAACATTCCAATGCCACTACGCTCTTCAACTCAAGCGCTCTGCTCAAGAAACCTCCCAACTTGAGATTGAAGCATCGACGACGACCCTCTGCTCGGAAGTACAATCTACAACGGGCGTCGGTAACGAAAGAGCTTAAGTTTTAATTTACTGTACTCCAACTGTAATCTTTCTGTAAACTTTTTTGCGCACATATAGAATTGCCCCCAGTAAACGGTCAACGACCGTGGGCCTTGGAGTAGGAGTCGACCGCGACTCTGAACCAAGTAAAATCGTTGTGTTCGTGTTCTTCTTTGTTTTTAATTTCCACTGCTTATTCTCTTTTGCGAATCCGAAACGTTTTACGATTTTCACCCCTCTCTATCGTTATTCTCGATCCAACAAGTGGTATCAGAGCGGGGAAGTTCAAATTTGGTGCAACCACCAATTTGAGAGTTTTTCGGATTTTCAAAATTATTTTATTTTTTTAATATTTCTCGTTAATCGTGTTTGGTGCAACACCACTCGATCTTTTTCGCTTTTTATTTTCAATTAAATAATATCTGTGAGTGGATTTTTTGAAAATTTGAAATTTGAATTCTCATTTTTTCACCATAAGTTAGAATTGTTAAAACGATCAATTTTTGAAAATTTGTCATAAATTTTTTTATTATTATTTTAATATTTTTCTCGAAATTCGTGCCACCTGAATTCGAGCAACCTTTTTTTAACTCCTATTTTTTCATTAATCAGAATATTCATTTTCTAAAAACTTATCTCAAAAGCTTTTATTATTATTTTATTATTCTGCCTCGAAATTCGTGCAATATTTTTATTGGGCTATTTTTTCTCTCTCTCCCGCACTACTAATCCAAGACCAAGTCTTGGTACATTTCTATTTTTTCTCTTTGTGTGCAAGAATTATCCTTAATGGTCAATCAAGAATGAAACAGTGTTCGTCCGCCTCTATTCTCTGTCGAGAACTTCAGAACCTGGAAGGGGCTAATGGAATCCCACCTAAAGGCCCATCTAGAGCTATGGATGATAATCCAAACGGGGTTTACAGTACCTAAAGAAGATGGAATGTCGATCACCTGGGTAAATTGGACGAACCAACTCTGAGGAAGATCGAGACAGATGCAAAGGCGACTGTAATCCTACAATGTGGCCTAACCAAGGAGCAACTCGAACTAGTAGGTCCATTCAGATGTGCGAGAGAAATTTGGGAAAAATTGATTAACCTTCATCAAGAGATCTCAGAAGAAGAAGAAGATCAAGTAAGTTGTCTTGCACTCTCGGTCCAAGCACAAACAGCCGAGTCAGAGTCTGAACACAAATCCAAACCAGAGTCAGAAGACGAATTGACTGAGACAAAAATGGTAACCAATTTCGAATCTTTTTTTGAATTACAATGAAGTAATCAAACAAATACTGTAATGGTCGAGGAAGGTGTAATTTCTATTGCAGGAAAAGCTCCAAGAGAACCACCAAAGAAGAAGCCTCAACCTGTACCCGAGTCCGACTCAGACTCGGAATCAGAAGATAATAGAGGAGATCGACCCAAACTGGTCCGGTTGACTCACGACCACTACAAAATACTTAAGAAACAATCAAGCAAAAGAAAGATGACTAAAATCAAGGGGGAGACCTCCAAAAAGAAGTCTCTTGGCACTAAATTACGATTTAGCACCGCCTTTCACCCGCAGACTGACGGGCAAACTGAGCGGGTAAATCAAGTGCTAGAAGATATGTTGAGAGCTTGTGCCCTAGATTTCAAGGGAAGTTGGTGTCGATATCTATGCTTGGCGGAATTCGCTTACAATAATAGCTACCAAGCTACAATTGGAATGACACCTTATGAAGCCTTGTATGGGAGGAGATGTAGGTCTCCGATATGTTGGTACGAGGGTGGTGAAAAGAAAGAGATGGGGCTCACAACGGATGTTATTGACGGCGCCACCCGAGCTATATAGAATATTCGACAACGGATAGAAACTGTTCAGAGCCGGCAGAAGAGTTATGCCGATGTCCGGCGTAGACCACTGGAATTTAATGTTGGAGATTTGGTGTTTCTCAAAGTGGCCCCTATGAAGGGGGTGACCAGATTTGGGAAGAAAGGGAAACTAAGTCCGCGCTATGTGGGGCCGTACCTGATTCTGAAGAGAGTCGGTAAAGTGGCATATGAATTAGAGCTGCCTCCAGAGATGTCAGCCATCCATAACGTATTCCACGTATCCCTGCTTAAAAAGTGTATCCCGAATATGGACCAAATGATCGAGCCGCAGACAGTACAAGTACAAGAGGACCTAAGTTATGAGAGCAGACCAATCCAGATTTTGAATAGGGAGGTCAAGAAGCTGAGGAATAAGGAGGTACCTCTAGTCAAGGTCTTATGGCAAAGCCAGCGGTTCGAGGAAGCTACCTGGGAACGCAAGGACGAAATGAGGCACATGTACCCGAAGTTATTCTAAGTTCGAGGACGAACTTTCACGAGGTATGGGGGATTGTAACGACCCGAAAAATTCTCTTAATATTTTATGAAAATATTGAGCATATTTAAATAATTTTTCGAAGGACCTAGAGGTATTAATACCAACTTGGGCCTAGAAAACCCATGTTTTCCCATTTAAATTGAGAAAACTCAGCACTAATGGGTCTTATATGGGTTTTTTTTAGTACCATAACTATAGGGGGATTTTAGGTAGAGATTAGTATAAATATAAGTAGGATTTAATTAGACATATTAGCATGATTATGGGTAAGTATTAGCTTAATTTTCCTATGTAAATGGAGACATTAGGTATTAATGGGCCTTAAATGGGTTCCAAAAATAGGTCTTAATTAGGTAAAAATTAATATAAATATAAAAGGATTTTATTTAAGAATATTAGCATAATTATGGGTGATTTTAGGAGAATTTTCGAAATAAAGGGGAATTTTTGAAAATAAGAAAAAGGATTTAAATAAAATAAAAATAAAATAAAAATAAAGGTGCATGGGCCAAGGATTGAACCTTGGACCTCTTGTACAACCATGAATGCTTTAACCAACTCACCAAGCAAGGAATTCTTATGAGGAAATGAAGTGGATGGTGGTTAAGGAGTAGAAGAAGATGAAGGGCCATGGAGAGACTTTTCATTTACCTCTTTAATGGGTGATAAATAGGGGGGTTTGGGAGTTACTTCTTCTTCTCATTCCTTGCATTTTCGAAACTCATTCTCCCCTCATCCTAGCCGAACACCCAAGGAAAGGTTCTCCCTTGGAAAAGCTCCACAAGAGGTCTTATCTCCAAGGTCTAAGAGTTTTTTCAAGGATACAAGGACAAGGGTGTGCAAGGGTCCAAAGATCTTACCATTTCCTCCTCTTTCAAGGTTCAAAAAATCAAGAGAATCTAAGGTAAGACTCCCTCACCTGTGGTATAATAGTTCCCTATGATTTCCATGATTTTTAGCATGATATATGGGTTAGTTTTTGGATTTGATGTTGAAAGGAAACAAAACCAAGGTCCCTATGTTTATGGGTTTTGGCCACCATGATTTGAATGTCTATAAATATGTTAAAAATCTTTATAATGTTATTTAATGTTCCCTTATGATGTGTAGAGGTTAAGTATAATTTTTGGGAATTTTTGGAGTACCCTAGGACACTCTAGGGTTTCAGCCAACATGAAAGGGACAAAAACCAAGGTCCCTATGTTTATGGGTTTCGGCCACCATGATTTAAATGTCTATAAATATGTTAAAAATTTTTATAATGTTATTTAATGTTCCCTTATGATGTGTAGAGGTTAATTATAATTTTTGGGAATTTTTGGAGTACCCTAGGATACTCTAGGGTTTCGGCCAACATGAAAGAAACAAAACCAAGAACCCTAAGTTTGAGGGTTTCGGCCACCATGATTTATGTATCTATAACTATGCTAAAAACCTTGATAATGTTTTCTAAATGTTCTCTGATGATGTTAGAGATTAAATACAATTTTTGAGAATTTTTGGGGTACCCTAGAGACCCTATATGTTTCGGCCAACCTCAAGGACCCAAGGATTAGGGTGAGTTCTAAACTTCAAGTATACATTTGATATGTTGTCATGATATAAGGGTGATGGAGGGTGATTATGTAAATTTCCACACGGTCTAGAGACTCTATAAGTTTCGGCCAAGAAGGAATAATAAGGAAAAAGTTATGATTTATTTCAAGTAAGGGCTTCAGTGGCTCTATGGTAAAATGTGATTAGTGTCTTATGATTGATTGGGGATTTTAATGGAATTTTTCCATACCCCCATGGGCCTTATGGATTTTGGCCAAGGCAGGTATCTAGGGTTTGGGATGGAGTTAAGACCCAAAGAATGATGGTTTATGCTCATTATAAAGTATACGTAAAGGTTCAAGCATGTGATGGAAATTAAGTTACCCATAACCCTAACCTTAAGCACCATACTTTATGTTTGTATGTTATGATAAGAATGATGCCATGATAAGTATCTTATGTTTATGTTCATGATAAGAATGATGCCATGATAAGTATGTTACGTTTATGTTCATGATAAGAATGATGTCACGACAAGTATGTCATGTCCATGTTTATGATAAGAAGGATGCCATGATAAATATGTTATGATCATGTTCATGATAAGAATGATGCCATGATAAGTATGCTATGAATGTCTTATGAATGATGAAGCATGCAAAGTATTTTACTTTATGAATGGGCTTGTACCGGACCCAAGTATGGGTCCAAGGGATGGGCACCTTAAGAACGCCCCGGTTCTGGACTACCGGAGCTGTCCACGGTTCTGGCACTACCGGAGCTGTGCAACAGGGATGGGCTCCTTGAGAACGCCTCGGTTCGGGGACTACCGACTATGCTGTCCTTACCCTAGTAGGTCGGGGCTCGCTACCTCGGACTTACTAGGGATGCGCGCTATGATGTATGTATGGGGTACAAGCCGGGGACCCCAAATGTTATGATGATTATGTTTAAGCATTTTAAAAGTATGATTTTAAAAGTTAAGCATCCCTATGTATATGCTTTCCACCCATGCATTCATACATGTTATGCATTATGTTATGATAATGATGTGTTATGCTTATGCTCCATGTTAAAAGATATGTATGAGAATGAATGATCCATGTTATGATTATGGTAAGAAGATGCTCTTACGATATGCTGAATGTATGCCTATGTTTATGCCATATAGGTTGGTTTATATCTTATGTTTATATTTATGCCATGTCTCATGCCATGCTTGGAAAGTTTATTAAGTTATGCTATGCCATGTATGATGCCATGCTTAGAATGTTTAATTATGTTTATGCCTATGTTTATACTTTATGCCATGATAAGAATGTTTAATTAGATTTATGCCTATGTTTATACTTTATGCCATGATAAGAATGTTTAATTAGATTTATGCCTATGTTTATGCTTCATGCTATGATAGAAATGTTTATGATGCTTATGTTCCATATGATTATGAATGAATGACGAATGATTTTAGTGAGTAGGAAAGAGTCTTACTAAGCCTGTATGCTTATAGTCTTTTTCCTTATACCGCAGATCATGCGAGGGGACCATGAGGAAGCAGCAGAAGGGCAAGATTATATCTGTGTGATAGTGACTTGGCCCATGAAATCAAACGTTTGCCGTTATGCTAAGAACTTTACTTTTGTTAAGTATATGCTCGATTAGTGACTTATGGAAACTTATGATATGATGTTATGCATGATATGAAATGAACCTCAGGATATGATGTTAAGCTTGTTATGACATGATGTTTAAGTATGAAGTCTATATGTCTAGTGTCCATGTCACTATGTTAGAAATGGTAGTAGGGGCATGTAAAGTTTAAGTTATTCCGCTGCAGTATGATGTTACATGCCTTAAGTATGTTAACGTAACGCCGCTTTAGGAAAAAAAAAGCGGGCGTTACAATCATCATTTCAAAATGTGCTATCATTTCAAAATATGTCTTTCAAATATTCATTTTTCTCGAAATGTTAATACTTCAAAGTTCATTTTATGAATTGTGCTTGAGTCCCTTTTGATTTTGTCAAACCCTAAGGACACAGAGGAAGTCTTCATCATGATCTAAAAGGACTCCTAGGAAGTGTCAAATTTAGGGGGAGTCTAAATCGAAAGAAATAATTTCTGACAATTATATTTTGAAATTATTAAATAATTCTTTTGATCTGAACTGAACCCTAAGAACTCAGAGGAAGAATACTTGTTGTCAACAAGCTTCCAAGGACTGTGTCAAGTTTAGGGGAGGTCAAATTAAAAGAGTTATTAAACATTTCTAAATAATATGTTTCCATACACTATATTTTCAAAATTATTTCGAAAACATAAGTAATTTGTCTTACAAAATATTTTAAAATGTTTTTTTGGCTTATAAAATTATTTTTGAAATACCTTTTGAAATAATATTTCCTTGAGTTTTGAGAATTTCCAGGACACTTAGGAAAATGTCTTTGTAGTTAACAAGGGTTCCTAGGATTGTGTCAGACTGGAAAAGAAACCTAGTCAAGTAAAATATTATGGTTTCAAAATGCATAACATTTTTTTCAAAAAGTACTTATATTTTTTAAAAATACATAATCTTCAAAAAGTACTTATATTTTTCAAAAATACATAATCTTCAAAAGTACTTATATCTTCAAAAATGCATAATATCTTTCAAAAGTACATCTATATAATGTTTTCAAAAGTACTAATATTTTTCAAGGCAATAGTGTTCTAAGTGCATGAATTTTCTAAGAGACTTGCCTACAAATACGATTTGTTTTAAATACCTTTCAAAGTGGAGTTTTGCAATTTAAAGCTTTTTGCTATACTTTCAAGAATTATGCTAAGTATTTTTATATTTTCAAGACTCTTAAGCTCTGATACACAAATTTTAAAATTTCTTTCAAAATATATTTTTCAAAAGTTCTTTATTGATATATAGCCAAGGGGGAGAGTTGAAAAAGTGAAATTAAATTCTTCCTTAAACTTTTTTCCCTTTTCAATGAAAGTTTATCTTAGAAATGGTCTAAAACATAAGGAGAAGAGTTTCACATTAAGGGGGAGAGAAAGAAAGAGAAAAAGGAATTTTTTTTAAGTAAAGCAAAAGTTTCTAAGTATCTAAGTATTTCAATTTTTTTTAAGTGAAATTTTCCTTAGTAAACAAGATTTGTCTGAGCAAAACTTTTTGAAATTTTGGCAAATATTTCTAAGTAATGTTTTTTTGGGGAAAAACTTGTATAGAAATTTCTTAAGAATTATGTTTTTCAAAATGCACAAAGTGTTTCCAAGCAAATTCGTCTAAATGTGCAAAATTTTCTTTAGTAAACAAAAATTTTCCCAAAGTTGAACTTTTTTTGAAATTTAGCTTCAAGAATGGAAATTTTGCCTAAGAAAAAAATTTTTTAGGCCATGTAAGTAAAAGTTTGTTTCAAAATTTAGGCCTGCAAAACTTTTCATTATCTAAGTGTAAAAAGTTTTGATAGTGAAAATGCTTCTACTCTATTTTTGAAAAACACTTTGTCAAAAACATGAAGCACATAGAAAAAACACAAAAATCCCTGTTAAATATGTTGTTCACCCATAAATGTTTTTTTTGATATA
>JAGFNQ010001188.1:624411-649684 GCA_024364735.1 Boesenbergia rotunda
AAGTCCATCTTCGAAAAAGCCCTAATTTTGAAGGGGGTAGTTTTGAAAAATAAAACTAAGTCGAAAATGAAAACTGATTTTAAAATTAAGTAAAACAGTTTTTCAAATTAAAAAAAACATTAATCTATTCTACAGAGCAAAATCCTAATTGCAAAAAGAACAAGTACTCATAAACTGGTCAACAGAGAATAAAGCAGATATTCAAGGTTCAACATAAGTCAAATAGTCAAACACCAGTCAACTCTACTGAGTAGGGGCAGTCAAATAGGTACAATGCTAAGTGAATCTAAGATGAAGGACCGGGATGATCAGACGGGCCAGTCTGCCATGCATCAAATCATGCCATCATCTCTATGTATCGTGCGTCAGCCACTTCTCGATCAGCTCGACGAGCTTCCATCTGCTCTAGGTGGTAGGCTTCGACCTCCTCTCGAAGACTCTGAACCTTTATGTCTAAATGTGTCACTCTCTGGTAGAGTGTCGGTGGAGCGGGCTCGTCGATTTGTGCTCGGGCTGCTGCAGCTATGTCTCCAACGTCGACTTCGACCTCCTCGTCTGAGTCGACTGGTGCTCCGGCCTGCTGCCGTCTCCAACTAAGAACCCCGGTGGCCGACACCTCTAGACCCGCTAACGAAAAGTTCCTAAATCCTATTTCGTCAAAGTCGGTCATAGCGATAATTTCACCAACGGTAATGTCACAACCGTGGTGATGAAGGAGGGATGTGATGATGTGGCAATATGGTGTGCGTACTCGTCCCTGGGTCGTGACACTGGACGCATGCAGAATGGTATGAAACATATGGAGTCCAATGTCTAGGTCAAAGTGATGGACTAGGGCATAAAGAAGGAAAGCATGAAAGGGTCGCATAGTCCCAAGGTCTCTGGTGGAGAGTGGTAAGATACAGCGGACCAGAACTCTATACAAGGCATAGTTCTGGGCCTGAAGTTCAACAGCTTGGAAGCGTCTATTTGCTGGGAGGTCTACCCTATAGAAATAGGAGTGAATGGTATCTAGGGTAATCTCTGAGTAGGGAGGATCAAATGGGGGGTTCCTAGGAGGATAACAGCAGAATGTGGACTGAGAGGGTCGCAGTCCTAGGAATCGGTTCAACAAAGTCGGGGTTATAGTTAAAGGAATCCCTTGGACAGTGGTGTGAAACATAAGATTATCTTGTCGAATTATATTATTATAAAATTCTGCGCATAAAGATTCATTAATGGTATGCGTGCAGAAGACAAGATTGTCCAATTGATAGAAGTTGATGATGTTCATAGCGACAGGGCATGATTGGGTAAAAAAGTGCTTATTGAGATAACTCGTTTTAATAGGCTTGTAGACGGTTTGTGCAAACCTATTACATAACTCTAGGTTAGGAAATCTAGGGTCCGGACTAGGTTCGGCACCGGGGTTGGCCGGGTTTGGTCGGCGTCTTCTAAGTTAAGGAATTTAAAGAAAGAATAAAGATATTGCATGAGAAATTAAATGCAATAACAATAACAATAATCATACCGGACGGCTCGGGGAGGCATAGTTGAGAATGAGGACTTGCAAGATCTTCTTGAATAGAAAGAAGTGGAGAAGGAGGTTGATTTTGGTGTGGGAAGTAAAGGAGGTTCGGGTGCCTTATATAGGGAGTTCAACGGGGGCGCCCGGGAGCTTTCGTGCGCCCTCAACAGAGAGCTTTTGCAGCTTTTTGCTGCATTGGAGGTGATGGGGGCGCCCGCTTGGTTCCGAGCACCCTGGTCAAAAGCAAGAACAGCTTTTTGCCTAGGGTGTAAGAAAAGTTGGGGTAGGGGGCGTCCGCGTGGTTCCGGGTGCCCGGAATAGGGTAGGAAAAGACAAATTTTTAGTCTTGTCTACTTTTAACCATGGTTTAACTATCTTGACCATGGTTTGAATTGATTTGACTGTTTTGACTGTGGTTTGACCGAGTTAATCATGTTTTGACCACCTTACCTTGGTTTGACTATGTTGACCATGGTTTGACTGCTTTGACCATGGTTTGACTATCTTGACCATGGTTTGATTTGACTGTGGTTTGACAAATACAAGATTATCTCATCCTATAGGTATTAAAAGAATTTCCAATTGAGTCTTAATCCTACCGTCTCACCCAAAATCTAGGGTTTTTAATCACGTTAGCCTTATAGGTTTCGTGAAACAGGTTTTGATAGTTAAGATTATTTTGAAAATTTTGATTAATTTTGAAAACAATTAAATTCTTGAAAAGATGTTTAAATCTACAAATAACTGAAATTTTGTGTTAGATTCAAATTTGACAAAAATTAATTTGAATTTGAATTTCAAAAATTAGCTTCCAGGTCTTGGCGAGGCACTAGGCCTTCTTTGGCCGTAGCCTTATGGGATCATCCACCCTTTCCTTGACAAAGCCTTTTAATGAAATTGCATTTTCAAAATTATTCTTTGAAAAATTTCTGGTCTAACTAGTTTTGGGTTTTGGATCGGTAGCTTCGGCTAGTTCCGCCAGTCTAAAGAGACCAAGTGAACTTGATCTTAATAGAGTTGGTTTCCCTAACGTACTATCATCTCACCTCCACCCAATACTATGTTGTCAAGTTTTAGTTAAGTTTGTTTAGTCCTTAAGCTAGCCTAAGTCTAAGCATGGTAAATTGCAGAAATTAAATAAACAAGCAAACAATCATATTGCAATCAAGAATTAAAATTATTTATCTAATAATAAATATAGTTTTCAGTTTGGCTCCCCCTGGACTAAAGCCACGGTGATGGTTAGGCAAGATGTGAATCTTGTCCTTGGGGATCCAATACTGATTTGATCCAGTCAGTTTGTTCAGGCATAGTTTAGGTACCCATGCCTGAATTTTACCTCTGGACTGATTCAGTACAGCAAAGTAAGATCTTTGTCGGGATTTGGTTCTATAGCCCAGTCCGGATCGATTTAGATCTGATTTCTATTTTCCAAGGATCATATCAAGACCCTTGGATCCAGATGTAAATCGTTCTAAAGCTGATCTAAGATCCTTAACCTGAGTTTTCAGGGAGGAGTTCTCCTTTTCAAGTTTTTCAACTTGAGTAGGAGTTCCTTCCTGAACCTTCTCGGTTAAGGGTTTAGAGTCAGCTCCCTCTTTCAGGAGTTTTACTTCCTGTCGGAGGGATTCGACTCGGAGTTTGGCTTTTGCCAAATCTCGAGAAAGAAATGAAATTAATTCACTTAATTGAGATCTATTAAAACCAGTTACCTTAATTTCTCCGTCTTCTGTGAAGGTCAGCTCGCCGTCCTCCTGTTCTGTTTCTGATTCGGTTCCGACTTCTTCTGAGGCGGTCAGAGCTAGGAGGTTGGACTGGGGTGCCTCTTCTTCTTCTTCTGAGGAAGATTCGTCCCAGGTTGCTTGCAGTGCCTTCTTTCTTCTCATCCTTTTTGTCTACTTTAGGTTAGGGCACTCTGACTTGTAGTGGCCCTTTTTCTTGCACTCGTAGCAGGTCACATTGGGCTTGTTTGCGGGTTCAGCTGGTTCGTCCTTTCTTCAGCTGATTTTCCGTTTGTTGGTTCGGTTCTTCAGCTCCTTGTAGTAGCTTCGGGCTAGTCGGACCAGCTTCGTTTGATCTCCTTCTTCATCTTCTGAGTCTGAGTCTGAGTTAGACTCAGGTTCGGGTTCAGGCTTCTTCTTTGTTGTCCTTCCAGTTTTACCTGCAACGAAAGCAATACCTTTCTCGACCATATTGGTGTTAGTTTGTTCGTGCAGTTCTAGTTTGGAAAACAATTCATCTAATTTTATTTTTGAAAGATCCCTAGAGACCTTGTATGCATCTACCATAGATGCCCACAAGGTGTTTCTAGGGAAAGCGTTTAAGGCATACCTTATTAAGTCACGGTTTTCAACCTTGTGACCTATTGTATGGAGACCGTTCATTAACTCTTGGATTCATGTATGGAGCTGGGCTGCTGTTTCGTTGTCGGCCATCTTGATGGTGTAGAGTTTGTTCAGTAGTAGATCCCTCTTACTGATTCGAGTATCTGATGTCCCTTCGTGTAGCTCGATCAGTTTTGCCCAGAGCTCTTTCGCACTGTTGAAGGGGCCCACACGGTTCAGCTCCTCTTTCGTCAATCCGCATTGAAGCGTCTGAGTCGCTTTTGCGTCGGCTTCTATCTTGCGTTTTAGGGCGTTGTCTCATTTAGAGTAGTTTTGAGGAAGTCCTTCGACGTTTTTGGGGATCTCCAGACCGGACTGGATGATGATCCACATGTCCACCTGAGTTTTCAGGTGGACCTCCATACGACTTTTCCAGTAGGAAAAGTCTTCTCCACTGAAGAGTGGAGGTCTGGCGGTGCTAAATCCCTCTTGCATGGCCATCTGAAATAGAAAACTAACAGAAAAATGAATTTTCCAAGACTAGGTCTTGGATTAGTAGTGCTGGATAAATTAAATAACGAGGGGTGTTGCACCAACCTCGCTTAACAAAAAAATTGAATGAAATATTTAACGAAAAATTCGTAAGTGAAAAAATAGAAAAATAAAAATCTGAAAAAAAATTTCAAACTGGTGGTTGCACCAGGTTTGAACTTCCCCGCTCTGATACCACTTGTTGGATCGAGAAAATCGATAGAGGGGGGGTGAATATCGGAAATCGTTCGGAATTTCGTAAAGAGCAATTGCACAGCGGAAGTAAAAATAAACACAACACAGAGACACAGTCGATTTTACTTGGTTCGGAGCCTGTGTTGACTCCTACTCCAAGGCCCACGGTCGTTGACCGTTTACTTTGGGCAATTCTATATGAAGCGCAATAATAGTTACAGAATTTAGTTACAAAGTAAGTGCACGAAAATAATAATAAAGAATTGCGCTCTTCGTTACTAACGTCCGGAGTGTATTGACTTTTTCGGGGCAGCAGGACGTCGTCAGCTCGAGTTGGAGTGTTTCCGGAGCAAGGCACGAGCGTAGAAGAGCTTTGAGGCGTTGAAAGAATTGATGCTTGGAAGCCTTGGTCGAGGGCCCTTTATATAGGGTCAGGGGGCGCCCGGGACGTCGGGGGCGCCCGGGACGTCGGGGGCGCCCCCCACGTGGCCTTTGATCCGCAAAGGTCTCGGTCAACGTCTATCCTCTGGATCCGCTTTGATCGGGGCGCCCGGAGCGCTAGGGGCGCCCGGATTGACCGGGTCAAGCATTATCTGCTTGGCTTCGATGGCTTCTGGTTCGAGGCATGCGCATGGGGGCGCCCGGGACGCTGGGGGCGCCCAGGAGCAGCGGGGGCGCCCGGGAGCACGGGGGCGCCCCGCCCAGCAGTTGTTCGAAGCCTTCTTTTCTTGTGTTGTTTTGTATGCACCATGGGGGCGCACGGGACGCTCCGGGCGCCCTACTCAGCCATTGCCTCTTTCCTTTGACGCTTTCTGAGCTGCAGACACACGTTCCTTCGGTCCTGCTGTAATGACCTGGAAAATTCTCTTAATATTTTATGAAAATATTAAGCATATTTAAATAATTTTCCGAAGGACCTAGAGGTATTAATACCAACTTTGGCCTAGAAAACCCATGCTTTCTCATTTAAATTGAGAAAACTCAGTACTAATGGGTCTTATATGGGCTTTTTAGTACCATAACTATAGGGGGGATTTTAGGTAGAGATTAGTATAAATATAAGTAGGATTTAATTAGACATATTAGCATGATTATGGGTAAGTCTTAGCTTAATTTTCCTATGTAAATGGAGATATTAGGTATTAATGGGCCTTAAATGGGTCCCAAAAATAGGTCTTAATTAGGTAAAAAAAATAATATAAAAATAAAAGGATTTTATTTAGGAATATTGGCATAATTATGGATGATTTTAGGAGAATTTTCGAAATAAAGGGGAATTTTCGAAAATAAGAAAAAGGATTTAAATAAAATAAAATAAAATAAAAATAAAGGTGCATGGGCCAAGGATTGAACCTTGGACCTCTTGTACAACCATGAATGCTTTAACCAACTCACCTAGCAAGGAATTCTTATGAGGAAATGAAGTGGATGGTGGTTAAGGAGTAGAAGAAGATGAAGGGCCATGGTGAGACTTTTCATTTACCTCTTTAATGGGTGATAAATAGGGGGGTTTGGGAGTTACTTCTTCTTCTCATTCCTTGCATTTTCGAAACTCATTCTCCCCTCATCCTAGCCGAACACCCAAGGAAAGGTTCTCCCTTGGAAAAGCTCCACAAGGGGTCTTATCTCCAAGGTCTAAGAGTTTTTCAAGGATACAAGGACAAGGGTGTGCAAGGGTCCAAAGATCTTACCATTTCCTCCTCTTTCAAGGTTCGAAAAATCAAGAGAATCTAAGGTAAAACTCCCTCACCTGTGGTATAATATTTCCCTATGATTTCCATGATTTTTAGCATGATATATGGGTTAGTTTTTGGATTTGATGTTGAAAGGAAACAAAACCAAGGTCCCTATGTTTATGGGTTTCGGCCACCATGATTTGAATGTCTATAAATATGTTAAAAATATTTATAATGTTATTTAATGTTCCCTTATGATGTGTAGAGGTTAAGTATAATTTTTGGGAATTTTTGGAGTACCCTAGGACATTCTAGGGTTTCGGCCAACATGAAAGGGACAAAAACCAAGGTCCCTATGTTTATGGGTTTCGGCCACCATGATTTAAATGTCTATAAATATGTTAAAAATCTTTATAATGTTATTTAATGTTCCCTTATGATGTGTAGAGGTTAAGTATAATTTTTGGGAATTTTTGGAGTACCCTAGGACACTCTAGGGTTTCGGCCAACATGAAAGGGACAAAAACCAAGGTCCCTATGTTTATGGGTTTCGGCCACCATGATTTAAATGTCTATAAATATGTTAAAAAATATTTATAATGTTATTTAATGTTTCCTTATGATGTGTAGAGGTTAAGTATAATTTTTGGGAATTTTTGGAGTACCCTAGAACACTCTAGGGTTTCGGCCAACATGAAAGAAACAAAACCAAGAACCCTAAGCTTGAGGGTTTCGGCCACCATGATTTATGTGTCTATAACTATGCTAAAAACCTTGATAATGTTGTTTAAATGTTCTCTGATGATGTTATAGATTAAATACAATTTTTGAGAATTTTTGGGGTACCCTAGAGACCCTATATGTTTCGGCCAACCTCAAGGACCCAAGGATTAGGGTGAGTTCTAAACTTCAAGTATACATTTGATATGTTGTCATGATATAAGGGTGATGGAGGGTGATTATGTAAATTTCCACACGGTCTAGAGACTCTATAAGTTTCGGCCAAGAAGGAATAATAAGGAAAAAGTTATGATTTATTTCAAGTAAGGGCTTCAGTGGCTCTATGGTAAAATGTGATTAGTGTCTTATGATTTATTGGGGATTTTAATGGAATTTTTCCATACCCCCATGGGCCTTATGGATTTCGGCCAAGGCAGGTATCTAGGGTTTGGGATGGAGTTAGGACCCAAAGAATGATGGTTTATGCTCATTAGAATGTATACGTGAAGGTTCAAGCATGTGATGGAAATTAAGTTACCCATAACCCTAACCTTAAGCATCATACTTTATATTTGTATGTTATGATAAGAATGATGCCATGATAAGTATCTTATGTTTATGTTCATGATAAGAATGATGCCATGATAGGTATGTTACGTTTATGTTCATGATAAGAATGATGTCACGACAAGTATGTTATGTCTATGTTCATGATAAGAAGGATGCCATGATAAATATGTTATGATCATGTTCATGATAAGAATGATGCCATGATAAATATGCTATGAATGTCTTATGAATGATGAAGCATGCAAAGTATTTTACTTTATGAATGGGCTTGTACCGGACCCAAGTATGGGTCCAAGGGATGGGCACCTTAAGAACGCCCCGATTCTGGACTACCGGAGCTGTCCACGGTTCTGGCACTACCGGAGCTGTGCAACAGGGATGGGCTCCTTGAGAACGCCTCGGTTCGGGGACTACCGACTATGCTGTCCTTACCCTAGTAGGTCGGGGCTCGCTACCTCGGACTTACTAGGGATGCGCGCTATGATGTATGTATGTGGTACAAGCCGGGGACCCCAAATGTTATGATGATTATATTTAAGCATTTTAAGAGTATGATTTTAAAAGTTAAGCATCCCTATGTATATGCATTCCACCCATGCATTCATACATGTTATGCATTATGCTATGATAATGATGTGTTATGTTTATGCTCCATGTTAAAAGATATGTATGAGAATGAATGATCCATGTTATGATTATGGTAAGAAGATGCTCTTATGATATGCTAGAATGTATGCCTATGTTTATGCCATATAGGTTGGTTTATATCTTATGTTTATATTTATGCCATGTCTCATGCCATGCTAGGAAAGTTTATTAAGTTATGCTATGCCATGTATCATGCCATGCTTAGAATGTTTACGAAGTCTATGCTTGATATGCTAGAAAGTATACCTATGGTTGATTTACATCTTATGCTTATGTTCATGCCATGTATGATGCCATGCTTAGAAGGTTTAATTATGTTTATGCCTATGTTTATACTTTATGCCATGATAAGAATGTTTAATTGGATTTATGCCTATGTTTATGCTTTATGCTATGATAGAAATGTTTATGATGCTTATGTTTCATATGATTATGAATGAAGGACGAATGGTTTTAGTGAGTAGGAAAGAGTCTTACTAAGCCTGTGCGCTTATAGTCTTTTTCCTTATACCGCAGATCATACAAGGGGACAATGAGGAAGTAGCAGGAGGGCAAGATTATATGTGTGTGATAGTGACTTGGCCCATGAAATCAAACGTTTGCCGTTATGCTAAGAACTTTACTTTTGTTAAGTATATGCTCGATTAGTGACTTATGGAAACTTATGACATGAAGTTATGCATGATATGATATGAACCTTATGACATGATGTTATGCACGATATGAAATGAACCTCATGATATGATGTTAAGCTTGTTACGACATGATGCTAAAGTATGAAGTCTATATGTCTAGTGTCCATGTCACTGTGTTAGGAATGGTAGTAGGGGCATGTAAAGTTTAAGTTATTCCGCTGCAGTATGATGTTACATGCCCTAAGTATGTTAGCGTAACGCCGCTTTAGGAAAAAAAAAGCGGGTGTTACACCTGCATCCAGGGTTAGTCCAAAACACAATGCAACAATAAAATATTTATTTATACAGCCTTAGCTGTCTTGGTTCTGACTTTGGTCTCCAAAATGGAGCCCTAGGTCGAACCGACGCCTACTGTTCCCTCGATGGGGAACGTGTCCTCACCTACTCCTCTCGGGAGAGATTACCTGATGCCAACCGCTCCTTTGGTTGGACTTTTGCCTGACGGTCCTTTGTCAGGTCTTGGATACTGGCAGTCCTTCGCCAGTTGCCTAGCAGTCCTTCGCTAGGGCTTGGATACTGGCTGTCCTTCACTAGTTGCCTAGCAGTCCTTCGCTAGGGCTTTGCTACTGGCAGTCCTTCGGCAGTTGCCTAGCAGTCCTTCACTAGGGCTTTGCTACTGGCACTCCTTCGCCAGTTGCCTAGCAGTCCTTCGCTATGGCTTTATTACTACACACTAGAGTAACTTGTTAGAAACACAAGTAAGACTTAACTTTTGACCTCTGTTGCTATTATCAAAACACAGGTTTGACTTCGGTGCATTCTGCACCAACAGAATGTGGTGGGAAAGGGTGAAGGCCAAGCGAGACATAAATCAGATGACGTGGCCAACTTCGAAGCTGAGTTCTTCAAAGAATTCTTTCATATGCGGGTTACTAACTGACATTATGATGAATTCACTGAATTTCGTCAAGGTAACCTATCAGTAGAGGAAGCCGTGAAGAGATTCAACAGACTGGCTCGCCTGTACCCTGAACTGGTCTGCACTAAATGAGAGCGAGTCAGGCTAATGCTCAAGATGCTAAGGCCAGAAATAGCATTGAATGTGGCCAGTGGCGTCCATAGGCCGCAAACCTCAGAAGACTTAGTTAGCAGTGCTCTAATCGCCGAGTACTACCTGAACAGCCTGCAACAGCAGAAGTCAGTCATGATAGAAAGTAAAGGCCAAGGCAGTTCAGGAACTCAGAAACCTCGGGGCGTTCGCAGAGAAGTTAACTATACCTCCAGATGTACTCAGTGGCCAGTTCTTAACCACCCTACCTTCAGGAGAGATTATGACATCCACGCACTGGCTCCGTGCAGTGCCAATCAGTATAGCGGGCAGAGAGCTTTATGGTGATCTGATAGTGCTAGATATGACTGATTACGATGTCATTTTTAGAATGGACTTCCTAATCAAGTACGGTGCCTCCATAGAATGCCGTAAAAGGAAAGTCATATTCCAACCTGAAGAAGGAGTGCAGTTTGAATACATCGAAGAACCCAAGAGAAAGGCCAAGAAATTTCTCTCATCTCTAAAAGCACAGAAATTGCTGGATTCAGGATGTACCGGATTTCTAGCACATGTAGTCAATACCGAGCAAGAGAAGGACCAAAAGCTAGAAGAGGTCCCAGTGGTATGTGACTACCCAGCAGTCTTCCCTGACGAGTTACCAGGCTTAGTGCCAGACAGGGAGATAGAGTTTGAGATAGATCTCATTCCAGGTACCAATCCCATTTCAAAAGCACCATACCGTATGGCTCCAGCAGAATTAAGAGAACTTCAGGAGCAACTACAGGAGCTGCTCGACAAGGGCTTCATACGCCCTAGTCATTCACCTTAGGGAGCTCCCGTATTGTTCATGAAGAAGAAAGACGGGTTCATGCGCTTGTATATAGATTACCGGGCGTTGAATCAAGTCACCATCAAGAACAAGTATCCCTTGCCAAGAATTGACGACCTATTCGATCAGCTAAAGGGATCCACAGTCTTCTCAAAGATAGATTTGAGATCCGGCTATCACCAGGTCAAAGTCAGAGAGGGTGATATTCCCAAGACAGCTTTCAGAACCAGATATGGGCACTACGAGTTTGTAGTCATGCCTTTTGGGGTCACAAATGCTCCAGCGACATTATGGACCTCATGAACAGAGTATTCAGGGAGTACTTAGATAAGTTTGTCATCGTCTTTATTGATGACATTCTTATCTACTCAGGAACTCAGGAGGAACATGCTGAACATCTCAGGACAGTATTACAGATTCTTCAGCGGAGCCAGCTGTATGCAAAATTCTCAAAATGTGAATTCTGGCTCGATCAGGTGTCTTTTCTAGGTCACATCATCTCCAAGGAAGGGGTGATGGTAGACCCCAGCAAAATAGAAGCAGTAAGTAACTGGATCAGACCGAAGAATGCCAGTGAGATCAGAAGTTTTCTGGGTCTAGCCGGTTACTACAGGAAGTTCGTAGAGAAATTCTCCAGAATAGCCTCCCCACTGACAGCTCTTACCAGAAAGAATAGAAAGTTTCAGTGGACAGAGGACTGCGAGAACAGTTTTATAGAATTAAAGAGAAGATTGACTAGTGCTCCCATCCTGACTCTTCCAGAGACCACTGACAGCTTTGACATATATAGCGATGCGTCTAAATTAGGACTTGGAGCAGTGTTGATGCAGAATGGCAAGGTTATTGCCTATACCTCTAGACAACTCAAGGATTATGAGAAGAATTACCCTACCCATGACCTTGAGCTAGCTACAGTAGTGTTCGCTCTCAAGATTTGGAGGCATTACTTATACGGAGCTCAGTGTATGATTTTCACAGATCATCAGAGTCTAAAGTATTTCTTTACTCAGAAGGATCTGAACATGAGACAACGCAGGTGGCTTGAGCTAGTCAAGGATTATGACATTGACATCCTCTACCATCCAGGTAAAGCTAATAAGGTGGCAGATGTACTTAGCAGAAAATCTAGTGCCACCCAACTAGCTTTGTCCACGATGCCACAGCCCCTTCGGAAAGACTTATCAGAGTTTGGACTGGAAATTTTAGTTGGGCAGCTCTCCACTTTGACATTAGTGTCCACCCTGATTGAAGACCGTTGGTGCAAGTTGCATCAATGATGTTCTCCTTTATGTGTTTTAATGTTTGACAATGTACTTAAGTCAGTAATATGTTGAACAGACAAAGGGGAGAGAAGGAGAAGTAACCTAAGCCTGAGAAAAGTCCTAGTTAAGCTAGGCATGGAAACCCTAAGACCTAGCGAAGGGCTGCTAGGCTCTGGCGAAGGGTTGCCAGAAAGAAAAGACCTAGCGAAGGGCTGTTAGGCACCTGACGAAGGGCTGTCAGGAAAACAAGTCCTAGCGAAGGGCTGCTAGGCTCTGGCGAAGGGTTGCCAGAAAGAAAAGACCTAGCGAAGGGCTGCTAGGCACCTGACGAAGGGCTGTCAGGAAAACAAGTCCTAGCGAAGGGCTGCTAGGCTCTGGCGAAGGGTTGCCAGAAAGAAAAGACCTAGCGAAGGGCTGCTAGGCACCTGACGAAGGGCTGTCAGGAAAACAAGTCCTAGCGAAGGGCTGCTAGGCTCTGGCGAAGGGTTGCCAGAAAGAAAAGACCTAGCGAAGGGCTGCTAGGTACCTGACGAAGGGCTGTCAGGAAAACAAGTCCTAGCGAAGGGCTGCTAGGCTCTGGTGAAGGGTTGCCAGAAAGAAAAGACCTAGCGAAGGGCTGCTAGGCACCAGACGAAGGGCGGTCAGGGGAACAAGTCCTAGCGAAGGGCTGCTGGGCACCTGACGAAGGGCTGTCAGGGAAACAAGACCTAGCGAAGGGCTGCTAGGCACCAAGCGAAGGGATGCTTGATATCCAAGACCTAACGAAGGGCGGCTAGGCAAAAGTCCACCCGAAGGACCGGGCGGCAACCGTCTCCTGAAAGGAGTAGGTGAAAGGTGCTTTCTCGGGGGTAAGAGTTTGCGTCGGTTCGACCTAGGATTGCGTGCCAATCCGAAGTCCGAACCAAGTTCGTAAGATTAATATTTCATGTATACTTGCTTTGCATATATATATCTTGCAGGTACCAAGAGAAGAAGACAAAGCAAGCAAATAAAGAAGGCTGAAAACCAGCAGCCAGGGCTCCCCCAGCATGGGGGGCGCCCCCAGCCAGTGCAGAAGATGTGCACTTGTGTGTGTGTGCAGAACAGGTGTCCATGAGGGCGCCCGGAGCATCCGGGGCGCCCCCAGGCAGTACTAATACATGCAGCAAACGTGTGTTTGCAGAACAGGTGTCAACGGGGGCGCCCGGAGCGTCCGGGGCGCCCTAATTAGTAGCTGTTTTGCTGTTTCGAAGCCAGAACACAGGATAAGCCCTCAAGGGGGCGCCCGGGTCATCCGAGGCTCCCTGGTCAAAGTTCTTATCACCTGCGGCGAGGTAGGCGCAAGGATAAGAGTTGACCGAGTCTTCCGGGGCGCCCCCAGAGACCGGGGCGCCCCCAGGAGGCCTATATAAGGGGCTTCGACCCCTCTGCTTCAAACACACTTTCCAACTTCGAATGTGTTCATTCCGACTGATGACAACGCGCTAAAGACGAGGTTCTGCGACCGGGAGGCTCCAGGAGGAAGTGCGCGGCACTTCGGAGGTCCAGATCGGCCGAGCTTCACACTTTGTGTTTTGGTTTGCAATTAATTACAGTATTTATTTTTCCATATTATTGCTTGTAATATTGCACTGTAAGTCGGGTTTCTCCACCTCCGGAAATTCCGGAAAGGAGACTATTAGTGGACTCAACGCCGAGTACATAGGCCTTGGACGTACTGACCCTGGGGGGTTGGGAACCAAGTAAATAAACCTGCCGTGTCCCCTGTTTTGCTTTCTTTTATTTTATTTTTATGTTTCCGCTGCACTAACGCTCTGAGTCCAGAAGTCTTACGAAAGATTTATGAAAGTTTTCACGATCGATATTCACCCCCCCCCCTCTATCGACTGCACCGGTCCTACAAAGACATCCAGACAGCACAGGATCAAGATCCTGACCTTCAGAAAATCAAGCAGGGGATAACAGAAGCCGAAAATGGAGAATTTCACCTATCAGATAATGGGACACTGTACTACGGTGACCGCTTATGTGTTCTGAACCAAGAAGAGCTCCGAAGGAAGATCCTAGAGGACGCACATAGATCTCCTTATGCAATGCATCCTGGTTCCACCAAAATGTACCAAGACCTCAGGGGACGTTTTTGGTGGCTTGGGATGAAGAGAGACATCGCCAGATATGTCAGTACCTCTCTGACATGCCAAAGGGTCAAGGCAGAACATCAGAGACCAGGAGGAGTTCTGCAGCCTATTCAGATTCCAGAATGGAAATGGGAAGATATTTCCATGGATTTTATAGTGGGACTACCCAGAACAACGAATGAATATGATGCAATCTGGGTAATAGTAGACAGATTGACTAAGTCTGCCCACTTCCTAGCTATCAGGATCTCCTATTCCATGGAACAACTAGCTCAGTTATACCTGAAGGAGATCGTCAGACTACATGGGGTCCCTAGGACTATCATCTTAGATAGGGACAGTAGGTTCACGTCACACTTCTGGGAGTGCGTACAGACAGCACTAGGCACCAAACTGAAGTTTAGCACAGCTTTCCATCCTCAGACAGATGGTCAGACAGAGAGAGTTAATCAAGTACTAGAAGATATGCTCAGAGCTTGTGCTCTAGATTTTAAGGGCAGTTGGTGCAGATACCTGTGCTTAGTAGAATTCGCCTACAACAATAGTTATCAAGCCACTATCAGAATGGCACCCTATGAGGCTTTATATGGGCGGAGGTGTAGATCTCCTATCTGCTGGTACGAGGGTGGTGAGAGGCAAGAGTTAGGCCTACAGACAGATCTTATAGATGATACCACCGTAGCCATACAGTAGATCCGCCAGAGAATAGAAACAGCTCAAAGTCGCCAGAAGAGCTATGCTGATACATGACGCAGTCCATTAGAGTTCGAAGTTGGGGATGCAGTATTCCTCAAAGTGGCTCCCATGAAGGGAGTAATGCGTTTTGGGAAGAAGGGCAAGCTGAGTCCCAGATATGTAGGACCATACCCCATCACTAGAAGAGTTGGCAAAGTAGCTTATGAGTTGGAGCTACCTCAGGAGATGTCAGCTATCCACAATGTATTTCATGTTTCCATGCTAAAGAAGCATATCCCAGATGCCACCCAGGTGATAGAGCCACAGACGGTACAAGTTCGCGAAGATCTCAGTTATGATAGTCGGCCTATCCAGATAATAGACCGAGCAGTTAAGAAATTGAGAAACAAGGAGGTACCATTAGTGAAAGTCATATGGCAAAATCACAGAGTAGAAGAGGCAACCTGGGAACCCGAGGACAGCATGAGATAGAAATATCCAGAGTTTTTTTAAGTTCAAGGACGAACTTTTTATAAGGTATGGGGGATTGTAAAGCCTAAAAATTTCCTCAAATAATTTTAGAAATATCCTAGGATTTTTTTGGAATTTGTAGATATTTTTATGGAATTTTTCCATAAAACGAAGTGCCAAAAATAAAGAAGATGAGTTGGTGGCCTTAGGTGAGTTTTGAACCCGCAACCTCCGCTAGAGTAAACCGTTGGCATGACTCCATGAACCACCAGGCCAATGGAAGTTTCATTAAAGGAAATAATCGAGTATTCTAGATATGTATTTAACTTAGGATTTTTTTTCAACTTAATATAAATAACGAATTAAAGAATTAGAGGAGGAGATTTTAGGTTTTCGTGAGCCAAGGGTGCAGCGCCGACGCCCCTCCTCCTCTCCTCTTCCTCTCTTGCGTTTTCTTCCTCTTCTCCTCTTCTCTTGCCGCCCAAGACAAAGGGGAAGCCAAGGGAAGGTCTCGAGCGGCCCTATTCTCTACGGGGACCCTCGTAGACGCGAGGAGAACGCCTAGAAGCAAGAAGAACGTTGTAGTTCGACGTTTCCGCAAGAATTTCAGAGTTTATTCGTAAGAAAAACCTAGCGCAGGAAGTATCCATCACCTGCAGTATAAGTAGTTTCGGTTGACGTTTCGTATGCTTAATTCCTTATAGGTATGTTCTACGATTAGAAATCGTAAATTATGAACAAGCACGCACGTTAGGTGTTTGTTAAAATGTTCAGTTCAGTTAATGCTATAGAAAGCATTAAAGAATAGAAATTCTTGCTCCAGTTTATGATTGGGACCAAGGTCCAACGGGATGGGCTCCTAGTTGCCTCTAGGTTTAGATAACCTAGTAAAAGCAAGAATTAGAAAAGGAAAGAAAAGTATAAAGGACTATTTTATTTCAGTGGCATTGTACCGGACTCCGGTCCAGGGATAGGCTCCAAGTTGCCTCTAGGTTTAGATAACCTAGTATGGGATGGGCTCCTAGTTGCCCCTAGGTTTAGATAACCTAGTAGAACCCTAATGGATTCGGGATTTGCTACCTCGGGTTTATTAGGGATGCGCGCACAGTTGGTACATTGCCGGGCCCACAGCAGTTGATTATTATTTTCACCTACTATATGTATTTAGTTTTCAGAAATTCATATTAGCATGTGGTGAATTTAATAATTAGTTTTATGTTAGTTAGTTCCAGTTCCAGTTCCAGTTCAGATATGTATGTCATGCTATAGCTTACTTTTCAGTTTTAGTTCAGTATGTGCCATGTCTCAGCTATATGCCATGACATCCTATGATATGTATTTTAGCATGAGCCTAACATGATTACTTATGGATATGAGCATGTATGTGCATACCATGTTTTACAAAAGCATAATTTGAGTTTTCATGATTTTGTGAGGCTAGATGGTACTTACTAAGCTTTATGCTTATTAGTTTGCATTTCCTTATACTACAGATACAGGTAAAGGAAAGCACTAGTAGCGGAGGCGGTGGGCTTGATGCAAAGTGTGTGTGATGGTGGAGTTGGAATAAAAGTCTTCGGAACTTGCAAAGCATAGAATAACCCTCTATATGCTTCTTTAGTTATTCCGCAATATATTATGTGAACCAGGTATGAACTTAAGTAGACTTGTATTCGTGGTGTCTAGTATGCTTCTTTAATTTTCTTGTTTATGCTTCTTCAGTTATTTCGCGATATATTATGAGAACCATGTATTAACCTGTTTAGACTCGTTATTTGTGGTGCCTAGTATATTAAAGTAGTTTATTTACCTGTGTTAATACTTGCTTAGCGAATGTTGAATGATATGAGTTACTACTTGTAATATGGTAATTTAGACCCATGCTTAAGCTTTAGAGATAAGAACTTGATACTTTTGATTTACATGCTAAATACATAGGATATGCTTGTTTTAAGATATATGCACCATATAGAATGACATGTAGTAGCTAAGAATGCCCTTAGATATGAATAATGAATAGTTTCAATAAAGAAGTTGACACCAACTTGGCACATTTATGTTTATGCTTTTACATATCGTTGTTGAAATTCCTAAGTTACTCAGTCAGAAATCTGGTAGATATATATATTTACGTAGCGATCCGCCTTAAAGCTTAGTACCAGAAGGCGGGTCGTTACAGAATAAGTTATTCCATATTTGAGAGGCTTGATGGTTGAGAGGCCACTATATAAAGGACCCAAGGCAAGGCTTGGGTGATAATCGAAGAGATGAAGGTATAGGCTCTCTCCCTCTCTTTCTCTCCTTCTCTTCTCCCCTTCTTGCCATGTGCCAACCAGCCCCAAGAAGGAGCACCAGCCGGCCATCCTTTTGTGGTTAGTCTTCCAACTTCTCTCTTGGTTTTTCTTGTCTCGTTCTCGGAGAATCTAGTAGTTCTCGAGAACACGAAACTCGTGGCTTTGCTAAGTTATCTTGAAGATACTCGGCATGGACGCGAATAGAGGCGGAGCTTCCAAGGGACACTTACGGTTGGATCTTGTCCTTTCCTTCGAGTTACGCGAGGTAATACGTAAATTAGTTTACGTTTCTGCAAAATTTTAAATATATGATCATGTCTACACAAGATAAAATTGCATGCTTAGATGTGTGGTTAAATAATTTGAGAAATTATTTATGCTAAACCTTCCGCTGCACGTAATTATTTTTTAAAATTACGAACCCGCATCCATGTCAACATGCACCCGGTCCCAACAGTGGTATCAGAGTCGAGGTTTGTGTTCGATATAATCATATAATTGTTTTGCGGAAAGCTTTATCATGATCTCAATTTTGGAAAATTTTCAATTATGAAAACTTTCCAATTATGGTAAATTTTCGATTTAGGAATTTCAAAGTTTGGAAATCCTCATGAAATTTGACAAACTTTTGAAATATCTCTGTTTCTGAAATTTTATGATAATTGTGAAAACTTTCCATTTTTGGAAACTTTCCAATTTTGGAAATTTTCTATTTTGAAAATTTTCTAATTTTGGAAAAACGTAAGTTTTCTTTGTACCAGAAACTTACAATTATTCTGAAAACCTTTTATTTTTGGAAACTTTCCATTTATGAAAAGCTCGCAATTTTGGGCACTTTCTTTCAAGAAAGTCTAGACAAATTATGGGAAGATTAATTGGCATTTAAATTTATAATTGGAAATTAAATTATTTACAAAATTCTTTATTTTGGATTGAGCCTCGGGGAGCCGTCCAATTTAAAGTTAGTTGTTATAATTAAATTTCCTAAATTGAATTTAAGCTGTCAAATGTTTAATTTGGATTGAGCATCGGGGAGCCGTCCAAATTAAGTTATTGATATTAATTTTCCATAAATAAAATATGTGATTAAATCTTAGAAATTTTTGAGGTGATTCTCAAACGATAATTTCCTTATTTGATTTATGAGGTGATGCTCTTACATATTATTGTCTCCAAAATTAATTAGGAAAATTGTTTCCTATAGAGTATATTTCTTTAAATAAGATTTTCATGAAAATAATATGTGATTGAATTAAGGGAATCTGTCTCTAAATTTAATAAGATTTGATTTAGAGAAATCAAAGTCTTAAACATATTATTTCCGAAATTGATTATGATAATTCAGGAAATTGTTTACCAAAACAATTCCTTGAATAAAGTATGAAATTAGAATTAGGAAATCCGGTTCCTAATTCAATTAATGAGACTTGATAAATTAAGTCATAGACATACTTTATTAAGGAAATCGTTAGAACATGACATAATTATATGTTATGAATGTGCATAAAAGAAAAGGATGAGACCCAAAACCCCTTACAAAATATTAAGGCCAACTCCTTCCATTAATATGGTTAGAACCGGAGTTTTGTTTCTCGTTTGGGTTGATGGACACATCCATGCCCGGCTTGAACCTCAACATGTTCAAACCATGGAATTAGTTTATGAGTAATATAGTTGGAGTCAGAGGTCAATCCTTAGTTTTGGTTGTTGGACACATCCAAGCCTGACTAAACGGTTGAATGAGCTCCAACCATATTAAAACTATTTCTTGATTAATGGGTCAGCTTTAAGCTTGGAGCATCGATTTGTTGTGCCACAGCCAAGGTCGATGTAAAGAGAGGTGCAGTTGGGTGCTATGTATATTGTTGCATACTTGTTAATGAGTTAACAACCCAATGATTTATGCAAACATTCAATTAGTTGATAGCATAATGTGATAGTTACATATGTATAATATGTAATCGGTATAATTACCTACCTTCATAGCTAAGAATAACTTGATGGACTCTAGCCATGGTTGTTCTTATCTATGGTTGGATATCAACCTATTTGGAGATGTTCCTACGATCTCCCGAATTGATAAAAAGGGTTATTCAATTCGAAAAATAAATAGGATTTAATTAATGTATATTGATGCATTCTTTATCATTCTCATCACATAACCTCAATTTGCAATTTCTAGGATAATCACCTGATCATGTCTTCTCTGAATTTGCGTTCCATTTTGGACACCAATAAGCTGACTGGGCCAAACTTCATGGACTGGCTTCGAAACCAGAGGATAGTCCTCAAGGCAGAAAAGCTTGCTTATGTCCTTGAAGAACAACTTCCCAACCATCCTCCTGAAGATGCAACTCCAGACCAGTTAGTGGCCTATCAGAAACATGTGGCCGATTCTGAACTTGCGAGTTGCATCATGCTGGCCGCTATGGTACCTGAGCTACAAAGGCAACATGAGCATATGGATGCTCATACCATTGTCTTCCATCTTCATGAGCTGTTTAACGAGCAGGTGAAATCTGAAAGGTTTGAGGTCTCCAGACTCCTCTTCACCTCTAAGATGCAGGAAGGCACTTCTGTTTCACAGTTTGTGTTGAAGATGTTGGGGTACATTGAGCGACTAGGCACACTCGGATTTGCAATGGATCACGAACTAAGTATCGACTTAATTCTGCATTGTTTGCCCAAGAGTTACTCACAGTTTGTGATGAACTATCAGATGAACAAACTGGAGACTACCATTCCTGAGTTGCTTAACCTGCTGAAGACTGTAGAGCCTTCTGTAAAGTAGGATCAGAAGACGGTACTGTTAGTTGGTTCCTCAAAGAAAGGCTCTAAGAGGAAGCCCAAAGAACAAAATAAGGGAAGGAAGAAAAAGGCCAAAAAGATTGAAAAGGCACCAAAAGGCACTTGCCATCACTGCGGCAAGGAGGGCCACTGGCGAAGAAACTGCAAGGTTTATCTTGAGTCCCTGAAGAAGAAGGCATCTGATGCCCTATCCTCTTCAGGTATCTTCGTTATTGAATGTCACTCTATTTTCTCGGACACCTGGGTACTTGATACTAGGTGTAGCTCACATATATGCAATGACATACAGGGGCTATGGAATAGAAGAAGACTCGTCAAGGGAGAAGCGAATTTGCTAGTTGGAAATGGAGCAAAGATTGCTGCTGTTGCCATCGGAACATATTTGCTAAAGCTCCCTACTGGACTTGTCATAGAATTGGATAATTGTTGTTTTGTTCCTTCGTTAATAAAGAACATTGTATCTATTTCATGCTTGAATGAAAAGGGTTATCATTTAACTTTTAGTAACAATTGCTGTTACATAACTTTAAATGGTGTTCTTTATCGGACCGGAACTTTATGCAATGGTATCTACACGTTAGATTTATCCGGTGACATTTTCAATATCGAAGATAGCAACAAACGTGCTCGAATAGATAACCAAATAGACTCCTATATGTGGCATTGTCATCTTGGCCATGTAAATAAGAAACGCATGACCAAATTACACCGATGTGGAATTTTGGAATCATTTGAACCCGGTTCATTTGATACATGTGAATCATGCATAAAAGATAAGATGACCAAATTACCCTTTTCCGGAAAAGGTAAACCAGTGGGAGAATTGCTTGGTCTAATACATACTGATGTATGTGGACCAATGTCAACTCTTGCACAAGGAGGCTATAGCTACTTCATTACCTTTATCGATGATCACTCACGATTCGGGTATGTGTTCTTAATGAAATACAAATCTGAAGCTTTTGAGAAATTCAAAGAGTTCAAAAGTGAAGTAGAGAAACAGCTTGGCAAAAGTATTAAGATACTTCGATCCGATCGGGGTGGTGAATACTTAAGTCAGGAGTTTCAAGATTATCTTAGGGACAATGGGATATTGTCTCAATGGACTCCGCCATATACACCACAGCATAACGGTGTATCTGAGAGGCGTAACCGAACCTTGATGGACATGGTTAGATCTATGATGAATCATGCAACTCTTCCAAAATCCTTTTGGGGCTATGCGCTTAAGACAGTTGTTTACTTACTAAACAGAGTCCCGACCAAGGTAATCTCTACTACTCCATAGGAGACGTGGAATAGTAAGAAACCTCATTTATCTCACCTAAAGATATGGGGTTGTCCTGCTTATGTAAAGCGGACTGTATCAGACAAATTGGATGCTAAGTCTGATAAATGTCTATTTATTGGATACCCTAAGGAAACGAAAGGTTACCAATTCTATCATCCCTTGGAACAAAAGGTGTTTGTTTCAAGGCATGCTGTATTTCTAGAAAAAGAATTTCTTTTACAGGAAAACAGTGGGAGTAGCATTGAACTTGAAGAAGTTCAAGAAACTCCAATAGACATTACAGAGACACCTAGTCTAGACCCACAACCAATAACTCATAATGATGAGCTATTAGTTGAACCTAAAACAACACCACTTCTTCATAGGTCTGATAGGACACGCAATATTCCAGAGAGATACGGATATTAACGATGAGGAACCTATCAGTTATGAAGATGTTCTGAAAAATTCAGAAAGGGATAAATGGCTTGAAGCCATGAAGTCGGAAATGGATTCCATGTACAAAAATCAAGTATGGGACTTGGTTAACCCGCCTGAAGGGATTAAGCCCATAGGGTGCAAGTGGGTTTTCAAGAAGAAAACTGACATGGAAGGTAATGTTGTTACCTTTAAGGCTAGATTAGTGGCAAAAGGATATCGTCAGAAACAAGGAATTGATTATGACGAAACCTATTCGCCAGTAGCTATGCTTAAATCCATTCGGATGCTCCTGGTCATAGCAGCTCATTATGATTATGAGATATGGCAAATGGATGTGAAAATAACTTTCCTTAATGGAAACCTGCTTGAGGATGTATACATGATACAACCTGAAGGTTTCACATCGGTTAATAAAACCAAAGTATGCAAACTTCGACGATCCATATATGGACTAAAGCAAGCATCCAGGAGCGGGAACATCCGTTTTGATGAGACAATCAAAGAGTTTGATTTCTCACAAAATCCTGACGAACCTTGTGTGTACTAGAAGGATAGTGGGAGTGCAGTCGTATTCCTAGTGTTATATGTCGATGACATATTACTTATAGGAACCGATATATCAGTCTTACAATCAGTTAAAATTTGGTTGTCCAAAACATTCTCCATGAAAGACCTGGGAGAAGCAACCTATATCCTTGAGATTAGAATCTATAGAGATAGATCAAAACGGTTACTTGGTCTTTCGCAGTCTACATATATAGACCGAGTGCTAGAAAGGTTTAGTATGTCAGAATCCAAGAAAGGTTACCTTCCCATCAGGCATGGGATCAACCTTTCGAAGTCTATGTGTTCGCGCACAGAAGACGAGAGGATTTGCATGAATAAGATTCCTTATGCATCCGCGATAGGATCTATCATGTATGCTATGTTATGTACTAGGCCCGATGTATCGTATGCTCTGAGCGTCACAAGCATATACCAGTCTGATCCAGGAATGGATCATTGGGCGGCTGTCAAGACAATCCTCAAGTACTTAAGAAACACTAAGGATGTATTCCTAATATATGGAGAAGGTGATGTAGTAATATGTGGGTATACAGATTCCAGTTTCCAGACAGATAAGGATGACTCCAAATCTCAGTCCGGATACGTATTTATTTTGAATGGAGGCGCAATAAGTTGGAAGAGTTCCAAGCAAGATACCGTAGCAGATTCTACCATGGAAGCGGAATATATTGCAGCTTCGGAAGCAGCAAAGGAAGCAGTCTGGATCAAAAAGTTTGTCTCAGAACTTGGTGTAGTTCCAACCATTGATGAAGCAATACCGGTTTACTGCGACAACAATGGAGCTATTGCACAAGCGAAGGAACCAAGGTCTCATCAGCGATCCAAACATGTGCTTCGCCGCTATCATCTGATCAGAGAGATTATAAGTAGGAATGATATACAAATTGAGAAAATTCCCACTGAAAGGAATTTAGCGGATCCTTTAACTAAGGCCTTGCCTCAAAACATGTTTGAGGATCATGCTAGAGCCTGTGGTATTGGGTACCGTAGCGATTGGCATTAGGCCAAGTGGGAGTTTGTTAATGATATGAGAGAAGTGCCCTAAGGCAATCGCCTTATGATTGTAATCATTTATTTTAATAAATGAATATTCACTATTTGAGTATACATGTTTGTGTATTTGATTGAGATCTTAAACTCATTTACTGAATGCCCGCAATACAATTCACAGCATGAGAGAATTTGTGATGAATTCACAACTAGTGATTATCTCTACATGTGCAATTGTGAAGTATTGAAATTGTCCCTAGTCGATGAATTGATAAATACGGACACTATCAATTCTATTGAGACTAGCATGGGTTATTCTCTAATTAGCTGATTCTCACTGGCTGGTGACATTGAGATGTCCAGAGATAAACATGAATGCTAGTTAAGGGAACTAGTTCATTGGAGTGACTGGCTGTAAAACTTCATATGGTAGTCTACATATAGATATGTCAGTGAAGTTCTTACTGCAGCTTAAGTGCGATGTTCCTTTGACTTGCGGTGTTCAACTCATCTTGGTCATGGAGACTTATACTTTGACATCTTAAGCAAGCATCTCCAAGGAGGTGTGGACCCAGGATGATTGGGTATAAGCCGAAGTGCCCGAAGATGTTTGAACAGCCTACAAAGGATTCACCACTCCTTGCGAGGAGATGTATACCCGAGGCCTATCATCGGATTGTTACTCGAAGCCTCTGGCCAGAGCATAACATGTTTAGAGTATGAATCTCTTAAATACATGAGAGTAATTAGAATCCGTAGGACGAGAAAATATTACTTGGGCTAGGTGTGACGTAGTCAACTTAGTGGGGACTCACACACATAGACCATGTCCTGAACCAAGTGGGTATAAGATGGTGAAGGGAATGGGGCACGATTCATTATAGCTGCTGAAGGGTTTTAGAATTGTTTCTGAGGTCAACCGTTGATCATTCGATTAATTGGGGATCATGATGTACTACTAGGTGCCACTCATGATCGTTCTATAATTGATTAATTATAGACGGCCAACATAAATCGAAAGCCTATTTAGTCACACGCACTATGAGTAATCCGAGGGATTTAAAACGAGTTGAAAATTGGATTTTCCAATCAAGAGAGATTAAGTTTGGTTGAGCCAAACGATAAGTCGAATCTGAATTTTTCAGAGACGCATCGGAAGCGTAAAATGGCTAAGTCTTTTGAAGACTTAATAGATGAATTAAATAAGTTTAATTCATTGGGGCTTGGCTTGGATGGGCCGGCCAAAGAGGGCCTCCATCCTCTTTGCTTGGCCGGCCACAACAAAGGGAGAGAACCAAGTTTTTGGTTCAATTTATAAAATAAACCAAGTGTGGTTTGTTTTATAAAATTATGGATGATATAAATTTTTATATAATAAACCAAGGTTTGGTTTATTTTTCATGGAAATTAAAATGAACCATGGATTGGTTTATTTTATAAAATCAATCATGGATTGATTTACCATGATAAGGAAATTTATTCCATAGAGAAGAGAGATTGATTTTTATCATGAATTAAAATATGATTTTAACCATGATATAAAATCAAACTTGGCATGATGGAATAAGTTATTCCATATTTGAGAGGCTTGATGGTTGAGAGGCCACTATATAAAGGACCCAAGGCAAGGCTTGGGTGATAATCGAAGAGATGAAGGCATAGGCTCTCTCCCTCTCTCTTCTCTCTCTCTCT
>JAGFNQ010001189.1:0-26188 GCA_024364735.1 Boesenbergia rotunda
GTGGACGAAGTCCTAGTGAGTGAAGTTGGGCAAGAAGTCTTGGTCCGGGGGACTGAGCACTATGTCCTGGTCGGGGATCGGGCAATAGAGTCTTTGCCAAGCGAGAACTATGAACAGAAGTAGAGACAGGTCGAGGATCAGACGTCTCGAGATCCAGGAGTCTCGGAGGCCGAGCACGAAGTCTTGGTCCGAGGGACCGAGCAAAAGACTTAGCCGAGCGGGGATCGCGGACAAAAGTAGAGACGGATCGAGGTCGGACGTCTCGAGATTCGGGTTCTCAGAGGCTGAGCAAAAGTTCAACCAAACGTCCCAGTTGGTAAAAGGTAACTTCTCCAGGGTGGAGTAGGTGAGGACGCGTTCCCCGGGAAAGGGAATAGTAGGCATCAGTTCAACTTAGGATTTTAGTTGAAATCCAAAGTCAGAACCAATCAGTTAAGGCTTAAGATTATTTGTTTTGTTGTGTGTTTTGTTGTTTTGCAGGTACCTAGAGATGGAGGCAAGATAGGAGAGCAAAACACAAAACAAACAAGGAAGCTGAGAAAAGGGTCCCAGGCGCTTGAAGCTTCCCAAGCGCTTGAGTGCTATCAGGCGCCTGGGAAGGGATCTTTATCCCTGCGCCGATTTAACTGCTGCGGATCAACTTTTGACCGCTATGAGGCGCCCTAGAAGCCTATCAGGCTCCCAAGATGCTAGTATAAAAAGGGGGTCGACCCCTCACTTCAATATATTGAGTTTTCCATTCGTTCATTCTGTGCAAAGCAAAAGTGCGCAAGGCGAAGCTCTGCGACCAAGGAGGCTCCAGGAGGAAGTGCACGACGCTTCGGAGTTCCAAATTGGTCGAGATCGTTGACTTTTTTGGTTTGATTTAGTTTACAAGTTATTTTACTATTTATCTTTTGTACTTGTAAATCCAAACTGTAAGCCGGGTTTTCTCTGCCTTCGGAAATTCCGGAAAGGAGACCAATAGTGGACTCACACCGAGTACATAGGCCTTGGATGTACAGACCCTGGGGGGGTTGGGAACCAAATAAATAAATCCTCCGTGTCTACTGTTTGTTGTTTTTTTTTATTTATTATTCTGCTGCGTACTAACATTTTGATAGAAAGACGATTGATCGAACGACAAAGTTTTACGAAAAAGTTCGAGTCAATATTCACCCCCTTAACGACCGACACCGATCCCACAGAAGTGACACATTCAAGTATGATTCTACTTTTGCCATCGAACTATCAAGGTCATAAACAAAATTAGTAGCATCCGCCAAGGTTCATCAATGATTTTCTATCAAAATTCATTGATGACCCTTGACTCTTCTATTAGGTTATTACCTTTCCACTGAGTGTCACCATAGAATAAACCCATTAAACAACCTCATAAACCTGTCCATGTAGAGAACCTATTTAGCAAAAACATGCTCATGTGCCAATTGGCACAAGGTCATGTCTTCATTTACGACTCAAAAATACTCTTACATAGCAAGACGAACTTCCCTACACACTTCTTGTCCTCTCTAGGCCCAAGTTTCAACAATTTTGAATTCATGAGTCCATTAATAAGTTTGGGCCAAAATCTAGTGATTGAAGCAAGAGGTGATAATGTTCACCCCAGGTAGTTCAATATCACTACACCCCAACTAAATACAGGTAAATCATGGGGAGGGGAGGGGCATTTGACCCTAGAACACAACAATCCTTTACATGTGAGAGGTCAAACACCCAATGAAGCATTTTGCACCGCTAGAAATTGACCCAAGATCTATTAGAACAACCACTTATATAGTTACCAACTATGCTGATTCGTGGGGGTGGGCCAAAATCCATTGATGATCTTAGATATCTCAGAATTTACCTAATTCAAGTGCATTAGGTTCTTGCCTTTCCACTGAGTGTCATCAAACCCTAATCTCATAGTTTCATGACCTTGTTCCATATGAAGAACCTGTTTATAAAAAAATTCCTATGTGTTCATATCTTCATCTAAGTGCCTTAGAACCACTCTTACACAACAACACTAGCTCTCCTACACTCCTCTTTTTCTCTCCATGCCTAAGTTTCAACAATCTAGAATACCTAGGTCCATCAATGAATTTGAACCAAAATCTATTGATGGTCCTAAGCATCTTTGATTGGACCCAATCCAACTGAATTAGGTTCCTTCCTTTCCATTAAGTGCTAGCAAGCCATAAACCCACAACCTCATGAACTTGGCCCCTGTGGAGAACTTATTTATAAAAAAACAAACTGCATGTGTTAATTAGCACAAAGCCATATCTTCATCTAAGAGCCTCAAAACCACTCTTGCACAATAAGACTAGCTTCCCTACACTCCTATCATCCTCTCTATGCCCTATCTTCAGTAATCATGAATGTTTAGGATTATCAATGAGTTTGGGCCAAAATTCATTAATGACTCTAGGCATCTCTGATTGGACCCAATCTATGTACATTAGGCCCATGCCTTTCCACAATGTTATCAAACCATAAGACCATAGTCTCATGACATTGTCCCTAGAGAGAATTGTTGATGCAGTTTACATTAACGGTCAAACTCATGTTTTGATGTATGATAAAAGGGTTAAAGTTAGGAGTGTTGTTATTTAACCTTGTTTATCAAGTGTGCAGGATTGAAAGGCTTAGGACCTGACACTAGGTTGAAGTCCAGGTTGATTGAGTCCGGGTAGAAAGTCCAGTTGGGTCTGCGGGGCCTGACAATTGGCTGAATCTCAGGTTGGTGGAGACCTGACATGAAGTCTAGATGGGGCATCTGGCAGGAAGACTTGGTGGGTCAAAAAACAGAGTCAATCTGCACAAAGTAAGTGAGGTATGTCACTAGAGGAGCAAATCTGATGAGGATGAATCCTCAGTGGGACTTTAGGCGCGATCTAGATTAGAACCATTTTGGAGCTCTAAGTTGAGGCCTTGACTAGATCCTAGTCTTGAGAAGACATGATCTAATTAATACTAAATTCATTTTACACTTGTTATGTTTGTACTAACTGTAAATACCTCGGGTAAGTTTTGATGTAGTCAACTGAGTCAAGTTAGGTCATGTTGGTATCTAATCCCTGTGTCTAAGTGTATAGGATCTTAGGAGCACAGAAAGTCAAGCGGAAGATGCAGGGGACGAGAAAGATGGCACGGGAAGAGAGTCGACGGGCTCGGTGAATTCGAGGGATGCAGAGGGCTGCAGAAGAGTATGTTGGTAGAGCGAAAAGGATGCGCGCGACGTCTGAGGGATGAGAAGCCGGGAGGAAGCCAGATGGAGGAGAATGGTCAGAGACTGGTTCAGGTGAGGCCAACTCTGAATGACCCGAAATCATCCAAAAGACCCGCCGAAAGACTAGTCAATAAGTTGTTGACCAGGTCAACCCAGGCACCCTAGTTAACTCTGGCACTCGGTTGGACTTGGGCGTCCATATTCCTGGGCACCTGTATTGACTCGGGCGCCTGAGTATCCATTCACTATCCAAAAAGTAGTCATTTCATGGCCGTTGCGATGTGGATAAGCATTAACCACATGTCAGACACTCGTATACACTCGGGCGCCCTAGAAGCACCACGTCAGAAGTGCGATAAATAGTGTAAATAACCCATGAACTCAGTTCATTTCAACATTGCAATTGAATATGAATTTTGTAATCCTTTCTTTGATTTTCTCTGAGTTTACATAGTGTAAGAGGTTTCTTCGCCATAAGGAGTATATTTGGAGCTGAGCTTGTCATTGCCCTGGATTAGCAATCATCCTAGTTGCAACTAAGTAAATTTGGTTGTCTATGCCACTTTCCTTTTTGTAGTTATTTTATTTACTTATGTTCATTATTTATAACAACTAATTCTATCTTTGTTTAAGTTAGACAAAAGATCCTATTCTAATTTTTTAGGGGAAATTCACCCCCTCTTGTTGGTCGACCGATCCCAACAAGTGCTATCAGAGCCAAAACCACTTCGAAGGACTAACTGCCCCCTAAAGCAACAAGACGATGGCCGAATCAAACATCTACCCACCGAAGATTGAGGGGGAATTTATGTTCTGGAAAAGGCACATGAAGGTATTTTTCAAAATAAATTTTAATATTTTATTAACAATTAAATTTGCCTTTGAAGTACTAAAGGATGATAACGGAAATGAATTCGAAGAATACTGTTGGACTGAAAAATAGCTCGACAAGTTCATAGCATATGGGAAGGGCGAGTTTCATCTTCTAAGCGTATTACCAGCTAAGGAACTCGAAAGGATCGGATCCTACACATCAACGAAAGCCTTTTGGTCCAATCTTCTGGAACTCCATGAAGAACAGAAGAAAGCAGAATCCGACTCATCAATGGACATTGCTTTGTCTTCAGAAGAGTCTGACACCAAGGAGATTGTCAGACTAGCACTACTGGTCAATTATCTATCGGACGATGATGAATGTTCATCCGAGATGAACCTTGATGAAAGGGGAGCTACTTTAAATAAAAGCAACAATGAAGGGGGAGCTTCTGACTTTGAACACGACGTGGTAAGTGAGGATTGTCTTCTACCTCACGAACAACTTTATTTTAGAATTAAAAACATGACTACATCGTTGTGTAAATTAAAAACAAAGAATACAAAGTTAAAAAGGAAATTAGCCTTTGCATGCCTTTTAGAAATATATGATAAACTAAAATTAGAAAATCAAAATTTGAAGGCTCAAATAGAGAAATTAGAAAATAACCATACTTGTAGAAATTCAAATTGTTTTTGAAATTCAAAAACTCAATATTTTTTGAAACCTTAATTGTTATTTGAGAAATCACAAGGGTCAAATTATAAAAGTGCTCAAAAATTATATTTCTTCAAAATATTTAATAAATTCTGTTTGTAGGAATTTATTTTGGATCCTTAAAACTATACTAAATTGTTAGATTTTTTGCTAATAATTAATATTTTTTTAATTATTAATTAATGCCTTGTTTGCCATTCTTTTCAATTTTTTTGAATATTTATTTACTGTATAAAATTAAGTTTTAATTCTTTCTGTGGTAGAATTCACTTTTATCTATCTATAGATTTTTTTCAAAAATTTTTTACTATTAAATATATTTTTATGAATTTTCGTTCAAAATTGATTTTTCAATTTTGAAATCTACTTAGAAATTTATTCTTAAAAATCTTAATTTTTGGGATATATACGCTATAGTTTGAATATTGTGAAAAATGTTTAAATATTTTCAAGGTCGATATCTAATTTTATAAATTATCTTTTAAAAAATTATCAATTCTAAAATAAACACTATTTTCTTATAATGTGGAAATTTATTTTACCTTGAAAATTTTTACAATCTATCAATTTTCTTACTTGGTTAAAAAATTTAGTACTTTTTGACTAAAAAATAAATTTTTACAAATTTTTAATCATAAATAAGTATTTTAATTTTAGAAATACCTTAAACCTGATTTTTGAAAAAATCAAATTTACTGGAGACTTACCATTAATATTGAAATGTTTTCCAAAATATTTCAAAAATCTTGGATGACTAGATAATTCACTATGTTTTTTTTTCAAAAATATATTTTATTTGTCTTTAACATTACTTATTCTTTCTTGTCACAATTTACTTTGAATTTTCTTTCAACACGTAGTCAAGTTACACACAAACTTTTTGAAAAAAAAATTCTAAGTTAATTTTACCTTTAATATTTTTTTGATGTGATCAAATGGGGAGAAGATAGGATTAAGTTAAGGAGGAGGTTGAATTTGCAAACTATTTTTTGTATTGCATTGTGAACCTTTTATATTTGTCACTTTATGTTGATTAACTCTAACTTAACTCAGGTTGATGCACATCAAAAAGGAAAAGATTGTAAATACCCCGGATGAGTTTTGATATGGTTAACGTAGTCAAGTTAGGTCCTGTTGATATTTGATCCCTATGTCTAAGTGTACAGGAGCTTAGGAGCATAGAAAGTCGAGTAGAAGACATAGCGGATGAGAAGGATGATATGAGAAGAGAGCTGACGGGCTCGGTGCATCCGAGGGACGCGGAGGGCTACGGAAGAGTACGCCGATGTAACGAGAAGGACGCACACGACGTCCGAGGGACAAGAAGTCGGGAGGAAGCCCGCTCGAGGAGAAAGACCGGAGATGGGCTCAAGTGTACCCAACTCCGGATGGCTCAAAATCACCCAGAAGACCCACCGGAAGGCTAGTGAATAAGTTATTGACTAGGTCAACCAGGGCGCCCGACCATGCGGGCGCTCGGTTGGATTCAGGCACCTATATTGCCGGGCACCCATATTGACTCGGGCGCCTGAATATCCATACTCTATCTAGAAAGTAGTTGTTTCATGACCTTTGCGACATGGATAAGCATTAACCATGTGTTAGTCGCCTGTATGCACTCGGGCACTCGAGAAGCGCCACATCAGCTATGCAATAAGCTTTCACATGGTCTATAAATAGACCCCTGAACTTAGTTCATTTTAATAATCCAACTGAATATAAATTTTATAATCCTTTCTCTGTTTTTCTTTGAGTTCAGATTGTGTAAGAGGCTTTTTCACCACAAGGAGTACATTTGGAGTTGAGCTTGTCATTACCTTAGATTAGCAACCATCCTGGTTGCAACCAAGTAAACCTGGTTGTTTGTGCCTCTTTCCTTTTAGTAGTTATTTTATTTGCTTATGTTCATTATTTGTAACAACTAATTATATATTTGTTTAAGTTAGACAAAAGATCCTATTCTAATTTTTCAGGGGCAATTCACCCCGCTCTTGTCGGCCGACTGATCCCAACACTAACTATTTTTCAGGGGCAACCTTAGGTTGGATCCAAGGTGCCTCTGTTGGGAACTGAGGTCCCTCGAAGTGGATCTAAGGCACCTTCCAGAGTATAAGTTGTGCAGGCTTCAGATTTGATAAAGTTTTCAAATCTAAGACGTCTCAGTTGGAAACTAAGGAACCTTAGATGTCCTATAAAAGGACTGTTTGAGGAGGCATCAAGACACAACTTGTTGGTGCAAAATGCATCAGTGATGAATAGTCCTCCTCTAGGGTTTCGATGTTTGACAATATACTTTAAGTTAGTAACAATATATATTAGACAAGGATAAGGGTAAGTCAAAGTGATCAAGGGTTAAACCAAACAGGACCTTATGATTGGTAGGGTAAACCCAGGTTTTATCAGGTTGACAAAGGGTTAGCCAAACAGGATCGAATGTTTGGCAGAGTGAACCAGAACCCAGGGTTGGTCAGTTTGACCAAGGGATTAAACCACACCGGACTTGAGGTGTGAAATTATATTTACTTGAAGATTGGAGGAAGTCTAGTCAGGATCATGATGACTAGCAAAGGAGTGATTTTGGTGAAAGAAACCCTGGTAAGTGAAGCCAGGTCCTAGCAAGGGAAGTTAGGTTAAGGAAATCCTAGTGAGTGAAGCTAGGTGAACTAAATCCTGGTGAGTGAAGCTGGTCCTAGTGAGTGAAGCTAGGTGGACTAAGTCCTGGTGAGTGAAGTTGGGCACGAAGTCTTGGTCCGAGGGACTGAGCACTAAGTCCTGGTCGGGGATCGGGCAACAGAATCTTTGCCGAGCAAGGATAGCGGACAGAAGTAGAGACGGGTCGAGGTCGGACGACTCGAGATCCAAGTTCTCAGAGGTCGAGCAAAAGTCCATCCGAAGGTCTCGGTTGGCAAAAAGCTTTAGTCAAGCGGGAATCGCGAATAGAAATAGAGACGGATCGAGGTCGGACGTCTCAAGATTCGGGTTCTCAGAGGCTAAGCGAAAGTCCAACCGGAGATTCTGATTGGCAAACGCAACTTCTCCAGTAGGAGTAGGTGAGGACGCATTCCCCGGGAAAGGGAATATTAGGCGTCGGTTCGACCTAGGGTTTCGAGTGAAATCCAAAGTCAGAACCAACTTAACTAAGACTTAAAATTATTTGCTTTGTTTGTGTGTTTTGTTGTCTTGCAGGTACCTGGAGTTAGTGGCAAGATTGGAAAGCAGAACACAAAACAAGAAGCCTAGGAAAAGGGTTCCTAAGCTCCTGAATGAAGTCAGGCGCCCGATAACCCAGGCGCCCTATATGGATCAGGCGCCTGGGAAGGCCTGCGACCTTGGGTCAAGTTTTGACCACGTGGTAGGCCCCCTGAGGCTTAACAGGCACCTGAGTCATGTGAGGCGCCTGGGAAGGAGCCTTTATCCCATTCGCGAAGTTTGCGATTACGGATCAAGTTTGACCGTACTGAGGTGCCTCAGAGGTCTCTTGGGCGCCCAAGAAGCTATTATAAAAGGGGATTCGACCCCTCATTGTAGGACACGAATTTCCATATCCGATAAAGCAGTCAGTGCGAAGCAAAAGTGCTCAAGGCGAAGCTTTGCAACCAAGGAGGCTCTAAGAAGAAGTGCGCGACACTTCGGACTTCCGGATTGGCCGGATATTCAACTTTTTGATTGGTTTGCTTTTCATTTTCAAGTTAAAGTTATTTACTATCTTTTTGCTTGTAACTCTGAATTGTAAGAAGGGTTTCTCCGCCTCTGGAATGTCCGGAAAGGAGACCATTAGTGGACTCACGATTGAGTGCTTAGGCCTTGGACGTACTGACCCTGGGGGGCTGGGAACCAAGTAAAACCCGCTTGTCTCTTGTCCTTTGTTTCTCTTTATTTTTATTTTCCGCTACGTACTAACCCTGATAGAAAGACAAATGACTAGTTTTTCGACAAACTTGCGACAAGCTTTACGAGTCGATATTCACCCCCCCTCCCCCGTATCGATCGGCAACGATCCTACACAACTATCATTCAAGATACTCCAAGCCTTCTGCTACTTCATTTTCGTGCTACAACCTTGCTACGACGACTACAATCAACCACTACCGGATGATCAACTCCAAAACACAAATGTGACCAGAATTTCTTCAATCGTGTTAGGTAACGAAACTATTTAAAGTGTAATTTAATTCTGTTATTGATTAAGAAATTGTAGGGTTGTTACACTTTCTTTATTGTGTACTCGATTGTTCTACCAAGAGTTTACCGATAGAGAATTAGTGGATTGCCTGTCGAAAATATCCAATGGACCTGGGCATTGGAATAGGAGTCGCTGAAGGCACTAAACCAAGTAAAGTCCTTGGTGTTTGTGTGTGTTTTTTTGCTTGTGTCTTTATCATACTTGTCTAATTCATTTCCACTGCACACTCAAGTTTTTGAAATATGAAAAAGCAAGTTAGTTTTTAAAATACACTTGATTTATCCCCTCTTATGTGCAACAATCCTACAAGTGGTATCAAATCCTTGTTCGCTCTAAATTGGTGCAACCACCATTCAAATAGGGGGATTTCCGTTGTTTTACGTCTCGTTCTTTTTTAAGCAAAAAATATATAGATTTTTTTTTTCAATTTTTGCGTCCATCGTTTTGTTTTGGATTTTGATTTTTCATACAAGTCTAAAAGAAGTGCACTCACTTCTCTTTGGATAGTTTTCATTCAATTTTTACTTGAAGTGTGTGCAACACCATTCGAGATATGTTTTCTCACTACTAATCCAAGACCTAGTCTTGGGGTTTTTTTTATCTTTTTGTGTGTAGAATTTTTATATCGACCAAGGAGAAGGCTATAACACTGTCCAATGGAGATGACTTCCCTTATTAGAAGTGAAGAATGGAGGTGTATCTAACGACTGACATTGATCAGTAGTTCACAGTTTAGTTTGGGTATGTAACCCTAGTTGATGAGGCAATCCATCTTCCCTTGAAACCAAACTAGTGGAGCTAGGAGATATAGAATAGGGCCCAAGTCGAGTTTAAGGCATAAATCACCCTTTAGTGTGAGCTGATCAAGGAAGACTAAACCAGGTCGGATGAATCAAAAATGCAAAAGAGCTCTGGAACAAATCGAGCTACTCGAAGAAACCAGCGATGCCAAGGTAACAAAGCACGACTTGTTTTTAAATAAATTATTTAATATTAAAATATAGGATGGAGAAATAGCAAGCCAACTACATGCAAGGATCAAGGACATCCTTAATGGGCTCCACCTGACAGGTCATCAAATGGAGAATCGAGACATTATATTGTTAGATCGTAATCGTCTTGCTAGAGAGGGGGGTGAATAGCAACTTTCGATTTCTACCTACGATGTTAGCGTGCGCAAGAGGAAACAATAACAATAAAAATAATCAAACGCTAACACGTTACCGTTTACGTGATTCGGAGATGACGCTCATACTCCACGACAGTCCGTAAGGTGGACGATCCCTCGATCCTTCTACGGATAACTCCCCGGATGCCCTGCGGCTAGCTCGTGTAGCTCCTTGTGGGTGGAGAACCCTCGCCACAAACTTGGACACATTTCTGAGCACCAAAGACTACTAATGAGCTCTAACCAAGCTCATTTCGTCAACTCTTTCCCAGCTAACCCGAGCTCTTTTAAATAGAACTCAAGACTAGAAAGAGTCGCTACCAGTCGACTACCCCCACACAAACTCGACCGTTGTAAGCTCAACGTTCGAATTTCTGGCTACTACCAGTCGGCTGCTCCCACAGCAGTCGACTGATCTTTCTGCCTTGTTTATCAGTCGACTGCCTGGGGCCTAGTCGACTGCCTCCTAAGTTTTTCCCTTCCCGATTATATTTCTCTCCGCACTTGACCCCTAGGATTTCCCCGAGTACATTCCCTCAGCACTCGTACCCTCACGACTCAGCTGACTCCTCACCAGCAGCCTCAACTGTTGCCTTCGCGCCCTCTTCATCTTTGGCTCCCATCCCTCGGATGCGCACACAAGCCTCCAGCTTGCCTCCATGACATCCTTCACGCATGCCACAAAGTCCGCGCCCCTCGGCTCATCGTCCCTGCTATCCATGGTCCCTCGGGTGCACACAAGCCCATGGCTTGCCTCTATGCCACCCATCACCATACCTGAAGTCGTCCAGCTAAGTCAATATGTGTATCCTGCAAACCTACACTCTCACATACACATATTAGAACACAAGGGTAAACCTAACTTAAACCCTTTGCCCAAACATCAAAACGCATGGTCACTCCGGACCATAGTGTGACCCAACAATCTTCCCTTTTTTGATGTTTGGCAATCCGTTTAAGTTAGGGAAAACAAATAGCAAAAATAACCATTTGGACTTACGTTGCCAAGACTCCATCTTGGACTTACACCGCCAATGCAAACATGCATGGATCCTATCCCAAGGCATCCCCACCCCTAACCTCCCCAAGTTAGGAATTTTCACAAAAACGGGCTTTTTAAAACCTTCCCAAGGCTCCCCCTACATTGGACTTACAAATGCTTTTAAGAACCTCTCCAAGATTCCCCTTACGCCAAGAATGGAGCAACAATGTTCCCCCTTTACCTAGGCTCCCCCTAGACCTAGGGTTTCTTTGCAAAGAAGTGTTTGGTTTCCCAAATTAAACCCAACACTTCTCCCCCTTTGCCATATATCAAAAGACTCCAATAATTTCCCCCTTATTGGACTCTTTAACCTCTAAATGATTATAAACACAGTGTACCAACCCCCCATAAGGTTCCACACTTGTTTCACATCAATTGGACATTTTTCAATGGTTGAAACCCCAAATAAGCCTGTACCAATCGATTGCCCCCTGGGCCAGTCGACTGACACACTGAAAAATAGTTTTTCGACATTTCTGACCCCACTTCAGAAATGCGCCAGAAATTCCATAAATCTCCAAAAATTCCTAAATTTTGTGGAGAGGTTTGTGGTACCCATATTCACTTGGAAAAAATACATTCAAAAATGTATCTATCACCATTCCCAAGTATGACACAAACCCCAAAACTACATAATTAGTTCAATGAAACCTTGACCTAAAGTCCTAGTTTTGATTTCCTCTTGATGTCTTTGCCCATACCAACACACAATGCATCCTTAGCATTGATTTATATGGTATTTATATGTCAAAAACCAACTTTCATGCTATATGACCCCAATGCCATATTTCCATACATGAAACCCAAATCTAACGTGCCAAAACCCAAGAATTTGAGACTCAAGTCTATCTCCAACCCTTTTGGCAGACTCCATGGTCCATCTAGACGTTTAGGAGAACACCTCCTGAGATCCATTCACCATATATCCCAAAGACTCCTAGAGCTCCCCCTTGAGCTCTTAGCCCTAGCCACCTCCCTAAGTGACTCAACAACCACTAGGCCACACCGGTGTACCTCCGGTGACTTTTGGCTTACAAACTTAACCTTCTTAACCTTAGACACCTTGTCCTTGGTTAAGTCCTTCTTTTTTCCTTTTAAATGACACCCCCTTGTCATTTTTGGACTTCCCCTCCCTGCCATAATTATATGCTATCCTAGCATACTTCTTCCCATTGGCATTGGAGACCTTAGATCGGTATCCCAACCCCGATTTATCATTGTTGGGTTTTAGACTACCCAACATCATATCTAAATCCTTAGATCCAACCGCGAATCTTTCTAGGGTTTTCTTCAATTTATCAAGTCTTGCCCTCAATGCTTGATTTTCCCTTTCTAGGCTTCTAATCCTAGAATCCACATGTCCACTTTGGGCATTCCTAGACCTACCCTCCTTCCTAGGCATATGTCTCCCCTTCTTGGGATTAATGTCAAGATCCTTAGGTCCAATGGTCTTGGGTTTATCATGATGCATGACTTTTCTAGGTTTTTGATCTACAATACTAACCATACTCCTATCATGATATTTAAATCCTAAGTTATGCATGGAGAAATAATTGACACTATTTTTAGCATGCATGGAGGAACTTAAGTTTGAATTGCATTTCAATTTAAAGTTAGGGATTACCTCCCTTACCCTTGTAGCTCCCCCTTGATGTGATCTCCTCTTCTTTTCTTCTTTTTCCCATCTTCTTAAATGCACCATTTTCTTGAGCTTTCCACTCCTTGGGCATTTCGTGTGGTAGTGTCCTAGCTCACCACACATGAAGCATCTAATTTTCTCCCTTTTCTTTTCGATTTCCTCATTCCTACAACCCATGTTAAATTTAAAATGAATAGACCCAGGTTTAGGGTTTACCTCCTTCTTACCTAGTGGACATTTGTCCTTGTAGTGTCCCTTCTTGTTGCATCCAAAGCATGTGATATGAACCTTTGATTTTTCTTTGGTGGAGGTTGGAGCTTTTTCTTGTTCCTGTATAGATGAGGGTCTCTCCTCCCCCTCAATTCTTGAATTTAACACCTCTTCTTCTTCTCTTGATGAGGTGGATGATCTTTCACTTGATTGTACCCCTTCACTTGATGAGGTTGACAATTCTTCTTCCTCTTGGCCTTCTTGGACCATTGTGTTAGATCGATGTCGGTTGCTAGAGGGGGTGAATAGCAATTCTCGGCTTTCTTCTACCTACGTTGTTAGTTGCGCAAACGGAAATACAATAAAAAATAAACTAACAACTAAACAATGCTAACAATGCTGATTTACTAGGTATCCACCCTGAAAGATGACTAATCCAAGAATCCTTCAGTGGATCACTCCCCGGATAACCTCTGGCTAGCCCTTGTCGCTCCTTGTGGGTGGAGAAACCTCGCCACAACACTTCGACAATATCTAAGCACCAAGACTACTATTTGGCTCTTGACCAAAGCCTAATTCGTCAATAGCCTAGCCAAAATCGAGCCCCATTTTAATAGAACCCTAGGCTGATAACTCGCCACCAGTTGACTGCTCCCAGGGCAGTCGACTGGTCCCACTGAAAATCGACCGTTGCAACCCCAACGTTCGAATTTTCAGCCAACACACCAGCCGCTACCAGTAGACTGCTCCCAGAGCAGTCGACTGGTCCAGAGCTGACTGCCTTCTGTGAGTTTTATCAGTCGACTGCACAAAGGGCAGTCGACTGGTCCACTCACACACCTAAGGTTTCCCTTCCCGAGTACACTTCTCTCAGCACTCAAACCCTAGGATTTTCCCGAGTACAATCACTCAGTACTCATACTCTCACGACTCAGCTGACCCCTCACCAGCAGCCTCGACTATTGCCTTCGCGCCCTCTTCATCTTCGGCCCTCGTCCCTCGGATGAACATAAGCCTCCAGCTTGTCTCCATGCCATCCTTCACATATACCTCGAAGTCCGCGCCCCTCGGCTCATCATCCCTGCTATACCAAGGTCCCTCGGGTGCACACAAGCCTCCAACTTGTCTCCATACAACCCTTCACCGTGTCAAAGCCGTCTAGCCAAGTCAATATGTGTAAACCTGCAATCCTTCACACTCAATTACACATATTAGATCACAAGGGGAAACCTAACTTAAACTCTTTGCCCAAACATCAAAACTCATAGTCACTCCGGACCATAGATTGCCTCAACAATCTCTCCCTTTTTGATGTTTGGGAATACGTTTAAGTTAGGGAAAACAAATAGTAATAAGTAGCAAAACAAAGCTAAACAAACAACTGTTGGATCGACTCCGTACGCTAGGGGGGTGAATAGCGTTTTTCGAACTCGTTCTTCCTACACGGTTAGTTGCGCAAGCAGAATATACAATAAAACAAACTAACAATGTAAAGAACAATGCTAACAAACCGGTTTTACTTGGTATCCACCCCTAAGGGTGACTAATCCAAGAATCCGTCGGTGGATCACTCCCCGGATAACCTCCGGCTAGCCCTTGTCGCTCCTTGTGGGTGGAGAAACCTCACCACAACACTTTGAGAAGACCTGAGCACAAAGACTACTATCTTGCCTTTAATCAAGACATGATTCGTCAAGACTCTCAGCCACCACGAAGTCCTCTATAAATAGGACTCGGGCTGAAACCCTCACCACCAGTCGACTGCCGCCAGGGCAGTCGACTGGTGCCACTGTAATTCAACCGTTACAACCCCAACATTCGAATTTTCAGCCAACTCACCAGCCGCTACGAGTCGACTGCCCCCACGGCAGTCGACTGGTCCAGAGCTGAAACCCTTCTGTGAGTTTCATCAGTCGACTACCCCCAGGCCAGTCGACTGGTCCACTCACACACCTAAGGTTACCCTTCCCGAGTACATTCCACTCCGCACTCGAACCCTTGGATTTCCCGAGTACAATCACACAGCACTCGTACCCTGACGACTCAACTGACTCCTCATCCGCAGTCTCGACAATTGCCTTCGCGCCCTCTTCAACTTCGGCTCCCGTCCCTCGGATGCACGCAAGCCTCCAACTTGCCTCCATGTCATCCTTCACGCATGCCTCGAAGTCCGTGCCCCTCAGCTCATCGTCCCTGCTCTCCAAGGTCCCTCTAGTGCACACAAGCCTCTAGCTTGTCTCCATGCCACCCTTCACCATACTGAGGTCGTCCAGTCAAGTCAATATGTGTAAACCTGTACAACCTACACACTCAACATACATATTAAATACAACGGAAAACCTAACTTAAACCCTTTGCCCAAACATCAAAATACTTGGTCACTCCGGACCACAGATTGCTCAACAATCTCCCCCTTTTTGATGTTTGACAATACGTTTAAGTTAAAAAAACAAGATAGTAGTCAATAGCAAAAACATGCTAAAACAAACAACTAGACTTACGTTGCAAAGACTCCATCTTGGACTTACACCGCCAATGCATATGCAATGCATACATGGATCCTATCCCAAGGTATCCCTCACCTAACCCTCCAAGCTAGAAATTTTCTGAAACGGGCTTTTTAAAACCTGTCCCAAGGCTCCCCACACCTAACCCTCCAAGTTTGGACTTTTTACACACCTAACCCTCCAAGTTAGGACTTTTCACACAAAACGGGCTTTTTAAAGCTTCTCCAAAGCTCCCCTTATATTGGACTTACAAAGGCTTTTTAAGAACCTCTCCCAGGTTCCCCTTACGCCAAAAATGGAGCAACCATGCTCCCCCTTAATCTCACTTCCCCCTAAACTTAGAGTTTCTTGCAAAGGAGTGTTTGGTTTCCCAACTTAAACCCAACACTTCTCCCTCTTTGCCTAACATCAAAAAGAACCCAACAATATCCCAATTATTGGTTCTTTTAATTCCCAGTGATCCTAAACACAGTGTACTAACCCCCCATACACTTATTTTCCATCATTTGGACACTAAAGCAGCTGCTGATACACAAATCATCCCTGGCCAGTCGACTGCCCCCAGGGTAGTCGACTGATACTTTGAATATCAGTTTTTCAGGCCACATTCAGAAATGTGACAGAAATTTCACAAATCTCCAAAAATTTCCAAATTTTGTGGAGAACTTTTTGGTACACATACCTACTTGGGAAAAATACATTCCACAATGTATCTATCACCATTCCTAAGTTTGACACAAAACCCAAAAATTATCTATGAAAATCAAGGCAACCAAGGAGGCAACCTCCCCCCTAACCTATGTCTTCTCCCAATTTTTAATTTTCCTAGGTGAAGTTCTACCCATCTTAATACCCTAACACCAAGTCAAGTTCTTCCCCAACTTAACTTCATAACACCAAGTTCTTCCCCCTTGGACACCATTAAGGATTGCCCCCCAAGCAACCTTATCCCTAGTGTCAATCAAGAACTCAACACAACCTTAAACAATCTAAAAATTTGCAAGCACATTTGCTAGGATATACCCTATCCTAGAAAAATATGATTTCATGAAAACCACAAATGTGCTTGACTTTTGGTACATCCTTGATTTTCCTAAAACATATGGCGTTTGTATCAATTTTGATCTCTATTTATGATTCTTTGTGTTTGCCAATTCTAACCATTATCAATACACAAGGAATTGTCCTCAATTCTTTCTTTTCAATATCCTCAATATGATGAAATCTTCCCCATTTTATCTCCTAATTCTAGATACCTATGAAAAGGGTTCATATCCTTTCATTCACCAAAAACTCATCATTTAATATCATCAAATGATTTCAACCCATATAGTATCAAATCATGATATAAAATCTCACATGATAGCATGATACTTTCCTATGATTTTAATCTTGCAATTTCTGATCAGCCAATACCCCTTTTTCAGTTCAGCCTACGGATCAGTCGACTTCCCGAAAACTCACAGAATATTTTTGGACTGAGATAAGTGTTAGTAATATGAGAGAAGTGTCCTAAGGCAATCGCCTTATGATTATAATCATTTACTTTAATAAATGAATATTCACTATTTGAGTATACATGTCTGTGTATTTGATTGAGATCTTAAACTCATTTACTGAATGTCTACAATATAATTCACAGCATGAGAGAATTTGTGATGAATTCACAACTAGTGATTATCTTTACATGTGCAATTGTGAAGTATTGAAATTGTCCCTAGTCGATGAATTGATAGATACGGACACTATCAATTCTGTTGAGACTAGCATGGGTTATTCTCTAATCAGCTGATTCTCACTGGCTGGTGACATTGGGATGTTCGGAGATAAACATGAATGCTAGTTAAGGGAATTAGTTCATTGGAGTGACTCGCTGTAAAACTTCATATGGTAATCTACATATAGATATGTCAATGAAGTTCTTACTGCAGCTTAAGTGCGATGTTCCTTTGACTTGCGGTGTTCAAGTCATCTTGGTCATAAAGACTTATACTTTGACATCTTAAGCAAGCATCTCCAAGGAGGTGTGGACCCAGGATGATTGGGTATAAGCCGAAGTGCCCGAAGATGTTTGAACAGCCTACAAAGGATTCACCACTCCTTGCGAGGAGATGTATACCCAAGGCCTATCGTCGGATTGTTACTCGAAGCCTCTGGCCAGAGCATCACATGTTCCGAGTATGAATCTCTCATAAACATGAGAGTAACTAGAATCCATTGGACGAGAAAGACATTACTTGGGCTAGGTGTGACGTAGTCAGCCTAGTGGGGACTGACACACATAGACCGTGTCCTGAACCAAGTGGGTATAAGATGGTGAAGGGAATGAGGCACGACTCATTATAGCTGCTGAAGGGTTTTAGAATTATTTCTGAGGTCAACCGTTGATCTTTCGATTAATTGGGGGTCATGATATACTACTAGGTGCCACTCATGATCGTTCTATCATTGGTTGATTATAGACGGCCAACATAAATCGAAAGCCTATTTAGTCACACGCACTACGAGTAATCCGAGGGATTTAAAACGAGTTGAAAATTGGATTTTCTGATCAAGAGAGATAAGTCGAATCTGAATTTATCAGAGACGCATCGGAAGCTTAAAATGGCTAAGTCTTTTGAAGGCTTATTGGACGAATTAAATGAGTTTAATTCGTAAGGTAACGGCTTGGATTTGGCCGGCCAAAGAGGGTGCCTTTGGTTTGGCCGGCCACAATAAAAGGGAAACCAAATTGTTTGGTTTAAATTATAAAATAAATCGAGCGTGATTTGTTTTATAAAATTATGGATAAAGAAATTTATATAAAGAAATTTATTCTTTTTATGGAAATTAAAATGAACCATGGATTGGTTTATTTTATAAAATCAATTATGAATTGATTTTTCCATGATAAGAAAAATTTATATAACAAATTTCTTGTAAAATTTTATTCCATAATAAAAAGGGGAGACATGGTTGTTTTTATTATAAATTAAGTTATAATAAAAACTTGGCATAACGGAATAATTCATAAAAAAATTTATAAGATAAATTTCTTATGAAAAATTTATTCCGTTAAAAGGAGACTTGGCGATAAAGAGGCTACTATATAAAGGTGCAAAGGCAAGGCTTGGAAATCAATTCAAGAGATCAAGGATTCTTGCCTAGCCTCTCTTCCTCTCCTTCTCTCCCTCTCCCTCCTCTAGTAGGCGCCGGCCCTAGAGGGCTCCCCTAGGGTTGCCGTGAGCCACCTCCACCAAGAAGGTGCCGAAGAAGAAGAACAAGCAGGTCACGACTCCTTCCTTTCTCTCGGAATCTTGATTCTGTTTTTCGTTTGGTGGTTAGTTTTCCATCTCTCTCTCTTGATATTCTAGTCGTGCCTTTGGAGAATCTAGTAGTTCTTGTCAGCACGAAACTCGTGGCTTTGCGAAGTCATCCCGAAGAGAACTCGGCGTGGACGCGAATAGAGGCGGAGCTTCCAAGAGAAGCTACGGTTGGATCTCGTCCCTTTCTACGAGTTACGTGAGGTATTAAGTAAATTAGTTTACTTTCTGCAAAATTTTAAATGTATGATCATGTCTCCACAACATAAGGTTGCATGCTAGATACGTGGTTAAAATAATTTGAGAAATTATTTATGCTAAACCTTCCGCTGCACGTAATTAAAATTACGAACCCGTATCCATGTCAACATGCACCCGGTCCCAACAATAAGTCAACTGCCCCCAGGGCAGTCGACTGATACCTAAATTTCAGGTTTTTCTGCTCAATTTCAGTAATGCCTAAATAATTCCATAAATCTCCAAAAATTCTGAAATTTCGTGGGGAGATTTGTGGAGCCTATGCATACTTAGAAAAAATATGTTTCCAAACAAATGTACTCCAAATCCTAAGATTGGCATGAAACTCAGCTTCTCCTAAAATGTATCACTTAAACTCCTACCAAAAGTCATAATTTTGGCTACTTCTTAATATATCTTCTAACACCTGACCATAACACATTTCTATAACTGAATTACATGGTATTCACACATTAAAACCTAATTTTACCAAATATACTCGTATCTTCATCCTTTTCTCCCTAATTCTCTTGTCAATGTGTCAATTCTCTAGGATTAAGACTTACCCAAGTCTTCTAACCCTTTTTGGCACATTTCATCCAATTTCCTAGACTTCCTAAATTTCCTAGAGAACCCATCTCTTGAGATCCATTTACCATGGACCCCAAAGGCTCCTAGAGTACCCCCTTGAGCTCTTAGCCCTAGCCACCTCCCTAGGTGACTCGATCCATACTAGACCACACCGATGTGCCACCAGTGATTCTTGACCTACAAAATTGACCTTCTTAACCTTGGACACCTTGTCCTTGGTTAAGTTATCTTCTTTCCCTTTGGATGGCACCCCCTTGCCATCCTTGGACTTCTCCTTCTTGACATGATCATATGCCTTCCCATCATATTTCTTTTTGTTGGCCTTGGAGACTCTGACCGGTAGCCCAACCCCGATCAATCATAGTTGGGTTTTAAACTACCCAACACCATATCTAGACCCTTAGATCCAACCTTGAATCTTTCTATGGTCTTTTCTAATTTATCAAGCCTTGCTCTCAAGGCTTGATTTTTTCCTTTCTAGACCTTTAACCTTGGAGTCCATATGTCCACTTTGGACATTCCTAGACCTATCCATTTTTCTAGGCACATTCCTTCCCTTCTTGGGATTAATGCCATGATCCTTAGGTCCTAAGGTCTTGGATTGATCATGATGCATGCTTTTCCTAGGGTTATGATCTACCTTGTTAACCCTAGTCCTACATTATATCTAAAATCATAATTGTGCACAAGTAAACAATTTTCATTAATCCTAGCATGCATGGATGGGCAATTGACACTATTTTTTAATATGCAAGGAGGAACTTGAAGTTGAATTACATTTTAACCTAGGGTTAGGAATTACCTCCCTTACCCTTGTAGTCCCTCCTTGTTGTGATCTTTGCTTCTTCCTTTCCTCCTTCTCCCATCTTCTCAAATGCTCTATCTTCTTGAGCTCTCCACTCTTTGGGCACTTGGTGTGGTAGTGTCCTAGCTCACCACATGTAAAGCATCGAATTTTCTTTTTTCCTTTCCTGAGATTCTCCAATCCTACAACCCACATTAGATTTAAGGAACTTGAAATGAGTTTAGATTTGACCTCCTTTTTACTTTTTGGGCACTTGTCCTTGTAGTGCCCCTTTTCGTTGCAACCAAAACATATGATGTGCTCTTTCGATTTAGCTTTGGTGGAGGTATAAACTTCTTCTTCAACCTTGGATGAAGTGAATGCTTCCACTTGTTTTGGCACGGATGAGGGTCTCTCCTCCCCCTCAATCCTTGACGTTGACACCTCCTCTTCTTCTCTTGAGGAGGTGGAGGATCTCTCACTTAGTCCTTCCTCTTCACTTGATGATATGATCAATTCTTCTTCCTCTTGGTCTATTGAATCCATTTCTTTTGACTCTTCCACTATTTTGTCTTGTATAGGTTTCTCATGATATTCTTCTATCTTCTTCCACAACTCACATGCATCTTTATATTCACCTACACAACTCACAATATTATTAGGTAAAATGTTTATCAAAATGCTAATTACCTTCTCATTGGCCCTAGCTTTTTCTTGTTGTTCTTTGTCCCAATATCTAGGACGAAGCCTCTTTCCGTGCTTGTACTTTGGAACTTCGAAGTGTTCTTCAAGTGCAATCGAAGGTCCCACTCCATTCCAAACCATGTCTCCATCCGTGACTTCCAATACCCAAAATCATCATGGTCGTAGGGCGGTAGAGTGTAGATGTCGTCCCCGAATTTTTCTTTCATGTTCTTCCCTCTAGCTTTTGCTCTTCTTGGCGGTTATTCCAATCACGAGCGGTCCTAGCTCTGATACCAATTGTTGGATCGATTCTGTACGCTAGAGGGGGGTGAATAGTGTTTTTTGAACTCATTCTTCCTACACGGTTAGTTGCGCAAGCAGAATATACAATAAAACAAACTAACAATGTAAAGAACAATGCTAACAAACCGATTTTACTTGGTATCCACCCCTAATGGTGACTAATCCAAGAATCCGTCAGTGGATCACTCCCCGGATAACCTCCGGCTAGCTCTTGTCGCTCCTTGTGGGTGGAGAAAACTCACCACAACACATTGAGAAGACCTGAGCACAAAGACTACTATCTTGCCTTTAACCAAGATAAGATTCGCCAAGAGTCTCAGCCACCACGAAGTCCTCTTTAAATAAGACTCGGGTTGAAACCCTCGCCACCAGTCGACTGCCCCCAGGGCAGTCTACTGGTGCCACTGAAATTCGATCGTTGCAACCCCAACATTCGAATTTTTAGCCAACTCACCAGCCGCTACCAATCGACTGGTCCAGAGCTGAGGCAGTCGATTGGTCCAGAGCTGAAACCCTTCTGTGAGTTTCATCAGTCGACTGCCCACAGGCCAGTCGACTGGTCTACTCACACACCTAAGGTTACCCTTCCTGAGTACATTCCACTCCGCATTCGAACCCTAGGATTTTCCGAGTACAATCACACAGCACTCGTACCCTCATGACTCAACTGACTCCTCATCCACAGCCTCGACTATTGCCTTCGCGCCCTCTTCAACTTCGGCTCCCGTCCCTCGGATGCACGCAAACCTCCAGCTTGCCTCCATGTCATCCTTCGCGCATGCTGTTGGGACTGGGTGCATGTTGACATGGATGCGGGTTCGTAATTTCAAAATTAATTACGTACAACGGAAGGTTTAGCATAAATAATTTCTCTAAATCATTTAACCACACATCTAAGCATACAATTTTATCTTGTGTAGACATGATCATATATTTGAAAATTTGCAGAAACGTAAACTAATTTACATATTACCTCGCGTAACTCGGAGGAAGGGACGAGATCCAACTGTAAGCGTCCCTTGGAAGCTCCGCCTCTATTCGCGTCCACGCCGAGTATCTTTGGGATGACTTCGCAAAGCCACGAGTTTCGTGTTCTCGAGAACTACTAGATTCTCCGAGAACGTGACGAGAAAAACCAAGAGAGAAGTCGGAAGACTAACCATATAAGGATGGTCGGCAGGTGCTCCTTCTTGGGGTTGGTTGGCGCACGGCAAGAAGGGGAGAAGAGAAGGAGAGAAAGAGAGGGAGAGAGCCTATGTCTTCGTCTCTTCGATTATCACCCAAGCCTTGCCTTAGGTCCTTTATATAGTGTTGGGACCGGGTGCATGTTGACAAGGATACGAGTTCGTAAAATTTTAAATTTTTACGTGCAGCGGAAGAATTTGCATAAAATAATTTCCTAAATTATTTTAACTTCGTATCTAGCATGCAACCTTATAGTGTGTTGACATAATCATAAAATAAAACTTTGCGGAAAAGTAAACTAATTTACATTATACCTCTCGTAACTAGAAGTAAGGGACGAGATCCAACCGTAGCGTCCCTTGGAAGCTCCGCCTCTATTCGCGTCCATGCCGAGTTCTCTTCGGGATGACTTCGCAAAGTCACGAGTTTTGTGCCGACGAGAACTACTAGATTCTCTATAGGCACAACAAAGAAGATCAAGAGAAGAATTAGGAAACTAACCAACGAAGTAACGGAATCAAATTCCGAGAAGAGAGGAATCGCTATCCGCTTCTTCTTCTTCTTGTTCGGGTTCTCCTTCTTCTTGAATGCTCACGCCACAACCGACGATATGCTCTGGCCAGAGGTTTTGAGTAACAATCCGACGATAGGCCTGGGTATACATCTCCTCGCAAGGAGTGGTGAATCCTTTGTAGGCTGTTCAAACATCTTCGGGCACTTCGGCTTATACCCAATCATCCTGGGTCCACACCTCCTTGGAGATGCTTGCCTAAGATGTTAAAGTATAAGTCTCCATGACCAAGATGACTTGAACACCGCAAGTCAAAGGAACATCGCACTTAAGCCGCAGTAAGAACTTCATTGACATTTCTATAGATAGATTCCATATGAAGTCTTACAGCTAGTCACTCCAATGAACTAGTTCCCTTAACTAGCATCCATGTTTATCTTCGGACATCCCAATGTCACCAGCCAGTGAGAATCAGCTGATTAGAGAATAACCCATGCTAGTCTCAACAGAATTGATAGTGTCCATATTTATCAATTCATCGACTAGGGATATTTTCAATACTTCACATTTGCACATTTAAAGATAATCACTAGTTGTGATCCCATGACAAATTCTCTTATGCTGTGAGTTGTATTGCGGACATTCAGTAGATGAGTTTAAGATCCCAATCAAATACACAAACATGTATACTCAAATAGTGAATTATCATTTATTAAAATAAATGGTTACAATCATAAGGCGATTGCCTTAGGACACTTCTCTCATATCACTAACATATAGTGGCCTCTCAACCATCAAGCCTCTCAAATATGGAATAACTTATTCCATCATGCCAAGTTTGATTTTATATCATGGTTAAAATTATATTTTAATTCATGATAAAAATCAATCAAGTCTCTTCTCTCTTATGGAATAAATTTCCTTATCATGGTAAATCAATCCATGATTGATTTTTATAAAATAAACCAATCCATGGTTCATTTTAATTTTCATGAAAAATAAACCAAACCTTGGTTTATTATATAAAAATTTATATCATCCATAATTTAATAAAACAAACCACACTTGGTTTATTTTATAAATTGAACCAAAAACTTGGTTCTCTCCCTTTGTTATGGCCGGCCAAGCAAAGAGGATGGAGGCCCTCTTTGGCCGACCCATCCAAGCCAAGCCCCAATGAATTAAACTTATTTAATTCATCTATTAAGTCTTCAAAAGACTTTAGTCATTTTACGCTTCCGATGCGTCTCTGAAAAATTCAGATTCGACTTATCATTTAGCTCAACCAAACTTAATCTCTCTTGATTAGAAAATCCAATTTTCAACTCATTTTAAATCCCTCAGATTACTCGTAGTGCGTGTGACTAAATAGGCTTTCGATTTATGTTGGTCGTCTATAATTAATCAATTAATTATAGAACGATCATGAGTGGCACCTAGTAGTACATCATGATCCCCAATTAATCGAAAGATCAACGGTTGACCTTAGAAACATTTCTGAAACCCTTCAGCAGCTATAATGAATCATGTCCCATTCCCTTCACCATCTTATACCCACTTGGTTCAGGACATGGTCTATGTGTGTCAGTCCCCACTAGGCTGACTATGTCACACCTAGCCCAAGTAACGTTTTCTCGTCCTACGGATTCTAATTACTCTCATATATTTAAGAGATTCATACTCAGAACATGTCATGCTCTGGCCAGAGGCTTCAAGTAACAATCCGACGATAGGCCTCGGGTATACATCTCCTCGCAAGGAGTGGTGAATCCTTTGTAGGCTGTTCAAACATCTTCGGGCACTTCGGCTTATACCCAATCATCCTGGGTCCACACCTCCTTGGAGACGCTTGCTTAAGATGTCAAAGTATAAGTCTCCATGACCAAGATGACTTGAACACCGCAAGTCAAAGGAACATCACACTTAAGCTGCAGTAAGAACTTCACTGACATATCTATATGTAGACTACCAAATGAAGTTTTATAGCCAGCCACTCCAATGAACTGGTTCTTTTAACTAGCATTCATGTTTATCTCCGGACATCTCAATGTCACTAGCCAGTGAGAATCAGCTGATTAGAGAATAACCCATGCTTGTCTCAACAGAATTGATAGTGTCCGTATTTATCAATTCATCGACTAGGGACAATTTCAATACTTCACAATTGCACATGTAGAGATAATCACTAGTTGTGAATTCATCACAAATTCTCTCATGCTGTGAATTGTATTGCGGACATTCAGTAAATGAGTTTAAGATCTCAATCAAATACACAAACATGCATACTCAAATAGTGAATATTCATTTATTAGAATAAATGATTATAATCATAAGACGATTGCCTTAGGACACTTCTCTCATATCACTAACAAACTCCCACTTGGCCTAATGCCAATCGCTATGGTATCCAATGCCACAGGCTCTAACATGACCCTCAAACATGCTTTGAGGCAAGGCCTTAGTTAAAGGATCCGCTAAATTCCTTTCAGTGGGAAGTTTCTCAATTTGTATATCATTTCTACTTATAATCTCTCTGATCAGATGATAGCGGCGAAGCACATGTTTGGATCGTTGATGAGACCTTGGTTTCTTCGCTTGTGTAATAGCTCCATTGTTGTCGCAGTAAACCGGTATTGCTTCATCAATGGTTGGAACCACACCAAGTTCTGAGACAAACTTCTTGATCCGGACTGCTTCCGAAGCTGCAATATATTCCGCTTCCGTGGTAGAATCCGCTACGGTGTCTTGCTTGGAACTCTTCCAACTTATTGCGCCTCCATTCAAAATAAATACGTATCCGGACTGAGATTTGGAGTCATCTTTATCTGTCTGGAAACTGGCATCTGTATACCCACGTATTACCATATCACCTTCTCCATATATTAGGAACACATCCTTAGTGTTTCTTAAGTACTTGAGGATTGTCTTGACAGCCGCCCAATGATCCATTCCTGGATCAGACTGGTATCTGCTTGTGACGCTCAGAGCATACGATACATCGAGCCTAGTACATATCATACCATACATGATAGATCCTATCGCGGATGCATAAGGAATCTTATTCAAGCAAATCCTCTCGTCTTCTGTGCGCAGA
>JAGFNQ010001190.1:0-27021 GCA_024364735.1 Boesenbergia rotunda
CTTCCAGGAGGCTGAAGTCTGTTCAGTTGGAGCACCCACTCCTGAAGTCTTCTGGACCCTGCAAAACAATGTAATACCTCTCTCAAGTGTTCAGGGTCAGAAAGAAATGATATAATTCAGTCTCTGCATAAATGAATCCAAATCTGCATCATGTCCAATTAAATCACTTCTTGGTGCTCAATAAAATTTTCAAAATTATTTCCTACCAAATTTGCATCCAAATACTCATCACAATTAAAGAAATCAATTTCTGGCTCATCAATAGAAATTTCACAATTATTTTCAATCAAGGGTGTATCAAGTAATGTGTCATAACCAATCAAATCAATATCAGGTATCTCCAAAAGTTTTTCACATTCATTTTCAGCATAAGACATAACAAGAGATTCATCAAAATAAATAACATCCATTTCAGGCACTTCTAAAAAATTTTCATTAGTCATATCCACAAAAGATGTATCTAAAGATTCATCATAACAAACTACATCAATTATGGGTGCCTCTAAAATTATTTCACTATTCATATTTACAATGGATGTGTCAAGTAATGCATGATGATCAATAAAATCAATGTTTGGTACCTCTGTGGATTTTCACAAACAATCTCTACACAAGGTATATCAATAAATTCATCAGAACTAATAAAATCATCCCTAGGTACCTCACTGAATTTTTTTGAAGAAGGAGGAGAAATACTTACCTTAGCGTGCTGGATAATACCTGGAGGTTCTACAAGGGTAGATGTATCCATGGCCTCCTCCTGGTCAAGTACGTGCTCCTCTTCAGCCTCAGACTCTGGTGGACACTCAACTGGTGATCCTTGGGTGCTTGCTTCCACCATGCAAGTCCCTACACTTTCTGGTTCATTCTCTAAATCTTGTGGTGGTCCCTGGGGCTTAGTGCAATCCCCTACACCTGTGGAATCATCTCCTATGCATTCTTCCTCAATAATATCTGCAACAACAGTATCAGAAAAATTAGGACCATCAATAATACTATCATCAGAAAATAAAAGTCTAGAATTGTCCTGTGGAGCTTCAATTTCTTCTTCTGGAGCTGAAAAATTTGGAATTGGATTTTGAATAGGAGTCTCCGAAGGGATGCATGCTGTAGGTGCCCAGACTTTAATGTATTCTTCTTCTTCTTCTTCTAAAATTGCAAGATCCATTAAAGAAAGATTTGGCCTTGCACTAGGGTCACCTTGAACTTGTATCTGATTCATTTGACTAGAAATTTGTCCAACGCCTCTTTCTATGTCTTGAAGCCTTTGCTGCTGTTGATGATATTGTACAACTAGTTGATAAATTTCCTCCATTCTTTGTTGTTGTGCCTCATTCTCATTAAGATTCTCAAAGCCTCCTTGGTTAGCATAGCTCCTTGACTGATTTTGAAAGGATGAAGTAGGCTGAAAATTTTGAGCTTGCTGATTGGGTTGAAAACATGGCTGTTGAGGCTGATGAAAGGGCTGATATTCATGGTAGCTATCAGAAGTTATGGAGAGCAGATATTCTTGGAAACTTTGCTGGGAGATGCAGCCTTGAAAATTCTAATTTTTAGCTGGAAAATTAGGTGGCGAAGGCTGAAAATTCTGCCCTTGAAACCCTTGATTGTAGGGCTGTGAAAACTGGTTCAAGGGCTGTGTAGGCTGAAAATTTTGTTGGTTTTGCGCTGGAAAAACTGGGAATGATTGAAAACCTTGCTGCCCTTGATTGTATTGCTGGAATTGAGGTTCAAAATGCTGAAATGGTTGCTGAAAATTGGGCTGAAATTGCTGAAAACTGGGCTGAAAATTCTGGAAAATTGGCTGCCCGTTCTGAAAATTCTGGAAATTCTGGAAATTGCTGGAATTCGGCTGAAATTGTTGGAATTGTTGTGGTTGCTCGAATTGTTGCAATGGTGGCTGAAAAAACTGATTTGGTTGCTCAAAAACTTAAAATTGGGGCTGCCCATTCTGAATTTGTTGGAAATTTGAGTAGGGCTGTTGGAAATCATGCTGTAATGATGGCTGAAAGAACTGATTGGTTTGCTGAAAATTTTGGTTGCAAGGTTGTTGAAATTGGTTGAAAGGCTGAAACTCTGATGACCACATTTTGATCTTGCAGCCCTGTCATAAACAAACAAGAAAAATGGCAGTACCAGTATACAAAAGATAAAATAAAATAAAATAGAACCCAATGATATGTCTAAAAGCATACAAGGAAAAATCAAACAAATCAACTAGTTGCTTCCCCGGCAACGGCGCCAAAAATTTGACGAGCCCAAATTATACTAAATTAAAGTTGTCACGAAAGTGAGCTCATCAGATTTAAATGTGAATATGAATAACTGGAAACCCTTTTACAATCAAAAATATGGAAATGTAATATAGGGGCCACAGGTCGTATTTTTCTCGGGGCTAGTTGACGTTGTGTGATTCACGCTTGTATTTAGGTGTCGTTTGTGAATTTGGATTTCGAATAAATATTTGGGTTTGGAATGCGAGTAGAAATTGAATGAAAGTACCAAGACAAGGAAGAAACTTAATCACGCAAATTTACATCGAGTAATGGCAGCTCATGGACTCAACCAATAAGAAAAATCCAAGTAACCAACTTTGGAAAACAATTCTGGGTTGAAACAAAATCATACGGACAGTTAATGTGAAGCAATTGGTGTTGAGTAATGAATGAGAGACAAATCCAATATAAGGGTAAAACGTGCAAGGCTAAATCCAGCTGATGTATGGAAGACAATTCAACTCCACTTGGATGCAAGATTAACAAGCAACTATTTTCAAATGCAATAGCATTCAAATGCAAAGCTTTCTTGATACAAACTTCATTACTACAATTGAAACTGCAGAAATGGATTTGGCACAGACTTGAAACTGGAATGCAGTAATGGATACTACGATTCAGGCTCATTGCAGAAATTTTGAAGGAAGAAGTGCAGCCGTTGATTGGAATGCAGAGTTTCCAATCAAACTGCTGCAGAATTAAGCTGCAGAACTGCAGAAAATTGGCTGCAGGGATTGCACTGCAGTTTTTCAGAGAAACTGAACACAAACACTCAAGCAAATGAATTCGTATGCTGAGTTCTAATTGCAGCACTTCACTGGTACATCCTTAAGAATGATAGCCACCATGTGCAGCAATGAAATTCAGAGACCCAAAGATGAAAACTGATTAACTTAGAAGCAAACTAAATACAGCAACACACACCAAACAAGTTAAATGCAAAATTTATCAAATACCTGCTCACGTGATACTCATTCAGGAATTTACCAACTGATACAAAGTTGGCACGCAGCAGCTTAATAAAGTTGCAGGAATAAATCTGAGTTCAGAAACATGCAAGGCAACCTAAGATCTAATTCACACCCCAAATTTCGAAGAAGATTAAAAAGGACAGCTATGTACTTGATACGAACTCAAGAGGTGATAATTCAAACTTTGCAGAAATTCAACACTGAAATTCAGAAATGAAATCTGTACACAACCATATAGCTGTGCCCAAACTGCATACATGGATACCGAAGCTTTGGAAATGAAAGAGACTAAAATATAAATTCAAAAGAACAACTCAAGCTAACTAGGTGCATTTAAAAGACTGATACGCAACAGCTTAAGACTGAATACGCAGCAGATTGGACAGTAAGCGCAGAAATAAAACAGAACAACATTTACGCAGCAGGTATAACTGAAATTCAACTTTAAAACTGATACGAAAAAAATAAACAGGTTCACGAGCTAACTACTTGCAGGAATTTAACCTAATTAGACAGAAAGCATTCAGAAATTGAAACTAAACGTGCTGATACAAAACCAAAACTGTAAGAAACGAGGCAGAAAATGAGATTACAGCTAGAAAACTCAAATTAACTAGTTAAACTACGCCTCAACTCTCCCTAAGCTCAAGGTTTCTTTGTTCGTCACGCAAAGGCTGGCCTCGAACCCCTAAGCTCAGCAATTCGCTGGAAAACAGCTCCGCTTGGTAAACTCTGCTCAAACTACACAGTTGGGGAAATTTCCAATCCGAAAGCTTCGATCTCAGTTGTTGAGCTGCGATGGTGATTTGGAAACGATCTGAGGTCACCTGAGAACCCCTACAAGTGCCTCAGATCATCGGAAATGGATTGTGGCTAAGATCTCAGTGCTCGGACCACAGAGATTGCGAAACCCTCAACAAGCTCTGTCCGGTGCGAATTTGAGCTGAAATTTCCAACCAAATTATCCTCCAGCGACCCAAACCTTGATCCAGATGAAGAATTAAGGGGTCGCGCCCCTTGAATGGAAGAAATCTAGCTAAACAGTGAAGAGAAAACGAAGAATGAAGAAGACGGCGAGGAAACGCGACGCTGAGAAATGTGGCTGCGTTTTGATTAAATAGGAACAAATCGACGGCTCAGATTGATCGGAGGAGATCCAACGGTAGATCTTGGTCTGATTTGAGCCAAACTTTTATGATGATGATCTAGGGTCAGGATCTGCCTTGTGGTAGCTCGGATCCTCCAGATATGCAACGGATGGTCCAGATCAACTCTATCTGTGAATGGACGCTCTAGAGCCCTCCTTGCTTGATCCAACGGTTGATTGAGCTCTGATTGGGATGAAACCTTCAGATCTTGATCATAGAGCTTGATCAACCCTAACCCTAGCTCGGATTGCTTCAGATCGTCCCGGATGGCTCAGATCTAGCCGCTCTTGAATCGGACGGCCCGGATTAATCGTAGGCTTGATAATTCGATCCGGTTCACATCCGACTCAAGTTTGACCCAATATGCCCTAGGTCCAGGATCCTTTCATGCCTACAAAAATATATCAGAAAATTAGTGGCCAAATTATCCAAAAAATGTGTAATTTTGCAATTAAGTCCAAAATAAGATAAAGTTCCAAAACCTAGGGTAAAATCATAATTAAGCAATAAAAACATGGGTCAAACATGGATTTTAGCAATTAAAATAATCAATAAAATGGTGCTTATCAGTCTTTCACCCCCAGACTAACGGGCAGACTGAAAGAGTGAATCAGATATTAGAGGACATGTTACGAACTTGTGCCTTGGACTTCAAGGGAAGCTGGTGTCGATACCTGAGCCTGGCAGAGTTTGCTTATAACAACAGTTATCAGGCTACTATCGGGATGGCACCGTACGAAGCACTATACGGAAGGAAATGCAGATCTCCTATATGCTAGCTTGAGAGTGGTGAAAAGAAGGAGATGGGACTCCAGACTGATATTATAGATGAAACCACTCAGGCTATAAAGAATATCCGCCAGAGGATAGAGACTGCTTAGAGTCGGCAGAAAAGCTACGCTGATAAGCGACGCAGACCACTAGAGTTTGATGTTGGGGATTCAGTATTCCTTAAAGTGGCCCCTATGAGTGGGGTGATGAGATTCGGGAAGAGAGGGAAGCTGAGTCCGCGATATGTGGGACCGTACCAGATCCTGAGACGGGAAGGCAAAGTGGCCTACGAACTGGAGCTACCGCCAGAAATGTCGGCTATCCACAATGTCTTCCATGTATCAATGCTCAGGAAATGTACCTCTGATGTGAATCAAATGATAGAGCCCCAACCAGTACAAGACCAAGATAACCTAAGTTCTGAACGCCGACCTATTCAGATCCTAGATCGGGAAGTCAAAAAGTTAAAGAACAAGGAAGTGCCCTTAGTAAAGGTTCTGTGGCGGAACGAGCAATTCGAAGAAGCCACCTGGGAACGAGAGGAGGCAATGCGATTAAAGTATCCGGAACTGTTTTAAGTTCGGGATGAACTTTTTATAAGGTACGGGGGATTGTAACACCCCAATTTTTCCCATATGTAATGTTATGAATTCATGATCATGAAATGTCATGATGTTGTGGTGTTTTGAATTGGTAGAATGAATGGTTTTGTTTAAACCTTGCATAGAGACAAAGTTGGGTACAAACTCTAGTCTAGAGTTCACACATATTGTGATAGCTTATTTACTTCGCAAAAGTCCTAATTGCAAGTTTATGAGGTTGTTTTGGGTTGCTAAAATGTTTAGAAAACTAGTGTAGAGTATAGAAATGGAGTTATGTCATTGTATGTCTTGAAAGTATATATTTTATGGATCATTGGGGATGGATTTCAGGTCTGAAATGCAGGTTTCAGGCGTGGCAGTCGACTGGTGCAGAACCAGTCGACTGCGATATCGTACAGAACCTTCTGTTCGATGCACCAGTCGACTGCCATGAGGCCAGTCGACTGGTGCCGAGCACAGAATGTTTCTGTGGACGATACCAGTCGACTGGCTATATAGCAGTCGACTGGTACCATTGAAAAGACATGTCCCTCCATGAGAATAGTATAAATAAGAGAGGAGGGAGGGAGAGGGAGAAAGAACTTCCATTCTTCTTCTTCCCCACTCTCCCCACCGAAACCTAGAAGCCTCTTCTCCTTTTCATTTTTCGAAAATACACCCTAGGGTTCTAACCCTAGGAAATTGGAAGGAAGAAGACCCCATCCAAGGATCTTGCCCTCTACTAGGGCCAAGGGTCCTAGAGAAGTTCTAGCAAGGGGAACTCTCACCCCTCCTTCAACCAAGGGTATCCTAAGGATTTAGAGAAGGTGAATTTCAAGCGAATGGATGTAAGTATCCCCTCGCCTGCAGTGTAATTGTTGTTGCATGATTCCTTCTTCTTCTTATTTTTTTCGAAAATGGGAATGTCCCTTGTGCATGTTTCGGCCACCCTCAAGGGGGAGGCCTTGGCTACTCCTTGATGCATGAGGAGACCCCTTGGGACTTAGGGTATATATATATGTCATTTTCCCTTCATGTTGTGATGACAAAAACTAGGGTTGAACACCCTACATGTTTCGGCCATGAACAAAACCCTAGGGTTAGTGAGGGTTGAATTACTCTATCATGTATCCTATGCTTAGTGTATTGCATGATAGTGTATACATGGTGTTTGTATAAATGTTAGTGAGGGTTGAATTACTCTATGATATATCCTATGCTTAGTGTATTGCATGATAGTGTATACATGGTGTTTGTATAAATGTTAGTGAGGGTTGAATTACTCTATGATGTATCCTATGCTTAGTGTATTGCATGATAGTGTATACATGGTGTTTGTATAAATGTTTGTGAGGGTTGATTACCCCATGATGAATGCTATGCTTAATATGATACATGATGTATATATATGTGATGCTTGTATGGGATGTTTGATGTCAAAAACCTAACCTACCCCTACCCTATGACTTTCGGCCAACCCTAGTTTTAGGATTCGGAAGAATTCAATTAACCCATGAAGCATGCTACCACTTCCTATGATATGAATATGATTTATGTGACCAATCTTGTCATATATAAAGTATGTTTAAGTGGTTGAATTATGATGTATGTATGGGCATGTCTTATAGCCCATGGGGCACCCTTATGAATTGCATGTGATGTGTATGCTAATATGCTTGAAAGGATACTCCACTAAGTATGGGATCAAGAGCACCCCTTATGTTGTGTGGTGTGTCCCTATGGGATCATGAGCACCCTTGAAGAGTGGTGTTGTAATGACCCAAAAAATTCTCTTAATATTTTCTTAAAATATTGACCATGTCTAGATAATTTTCCGAGAGACCTAGAAATATTTATATAAAATTTGGCCTAGAAATCCATATTTTCTCAATTAAATTGAGAAAACTAAGTACTAATGGGCCTTATATGGGCTTTTTAGTACCATGATTATTGGTGAATTTTAGGTGAAAATTTATAGAAATATGAAGGGATTTTAATAAGAAATATTAACATAATTATGGGGGGAATTTTTATGGGATTTTCGAAAATTACTAGGAAAATAAAATAAAATAAGTGGGAAAAAAATTGTGCAACTACCAAGGATTGAACCATGGACCTCTTGTACAACCATGTATGCTTTAACCAACTCCTCTAGCAAGGGAATGTTACAAGGGAATGAAATGGAGATTGGTTAAGGCTTAGAAGAAGATGAAGGGTCATGGAGAGACTCTTCATTTACCTCCTTAATGGGTGATAAATAGGGGGGTTTGGGAGTTTCTTTCTTCCTTCCTTCAATTGCATTTGCTCTCCCTCCTCCCTCCTCATTCTAGCTGAAACCCCAAGGAGGAGTTCTCCCTTGGAAAAACTTCCACCAAGGTTTCATCTCCAAGATCTAAGGACTTCACAAGAGTACAAGGGCTAAGGGTGGTCAAGAGGCAACAAGATTTCCGTCTTTCTCTCAAATCTAAGGTTTATACTCAAGTTCAACCAAGGTAAGACTCCCTCACCTATGGTATAATGGTTTTCTTGAAGATTAACATGATATGAAAGTCTTGTATATGATGTTTATGTTGGAAAACCAAAGGAAACCCATGAGCCCAACCCTATAGGTTTCGGCCACCATGGGTTCTTGGTCTATAATGATGATAAAAAATCTTCATAATGTTGTCTAATGTGTTCTCATGATGTTTAGAGATTAAATATAATTTTTGAGAATTTTTGGGGTACCCTAGGATTCCCTAGGGTTTCGGCCATCCCATGAATCCATGGGTAGAGTTGAACTTAAACCCTCAAGTATGTGGTTTGTGTATTATCATGATATGAGGGAGATTGAGGGGGCTTATGTGAACTTTTACAAGGCATTGTGATCCCCACAAGTTTCGGCCAAGTTGGACCTAGGGCAATAAGTTAGGGATTTCCCTCAAGCAAGGGTCCCAATGGCTTCATGGTGGAGTATGTTTGGTGTTAATGTTTGATTGGGGGATTTTATGGAATTTTTCCATGAACCCATGGCCTTGTAGGGTTTCGGCCAGCACATGGAAAGGGGGCTAAAGGTTAGGGATAACCCTAATTATGAGCCCTAATGGTCTCCCATGGTCTTATAAGTAAAGTATGGTTGGTTCCTTACCTTATGCTATTTTACATGATTAATTGAATGATGGGATTTAGCCCTATAAGTTTCGGCCAAGCCAAGGAATTTAGGGTTTGGAAGGAGTTAGGGTTCAAAGAATGATGGTTTATGCTTACCATGAAGTATATATATGTATAGGTTCAAGCATGTGGTAGAAATCATGTTCCCAATAACCCTAAGTTTAAGCACCATGTTTTATGTTTATGATTGGATGCCATGCTTAATAGGGTTTATTATGAATGTCTTATGTTTTATGCCATGTAATTGGATGATAAGTAGAATGTTATGGAAATTCTACCTATGCATGCTTAAGATAGATACCATGCTTAGGCAAGAAATGCAATGTGTACCTTATGTATCATGATCATACAAGCTCTATGTAGTAGGATAAATATCTATGAAAAACATGTCATGTTTGATGCAATGCCTACCTTCTAGATTATGATCATGCAAGTACTAAAAATAGGAATGATGTTTAGGTATACATGTCATGTTTATGTAGGAAGAAGTATGCCATGTTGTATGAATAATGATGTATGCCATGTTGTATGGATAATGATGCATGCCATGTTAAAAGAATAAAGACTCATGCCATGTTTATGAAAGAAGATGCATACCATGTTTATGAATGATGATAATGCTCATGCCTTCTAGGCATCATGATGTTATGCAATAAGAATGAACAATGAAAGGATAAGCATGTGTTAAGTCATGCTTTATGTAACATGGTTATGCTATGAATGTCTTATGAAAGATGAAACATGCAAAGTATTTTACTTTATGAATGGGCTTGTACCGGACCGAAGTATGGGTCCAAGGGATGGGCACCTTAAGAACGCCCCGGTTCTGGACTATCGACTATGTTGTCCACGGTTCTGGCACTACCGGAGTTGTGCAACAGGGATGGGCTCCTTAAGAACGCCTCGGTTCGGGGACTACCGACTATGCTGTCCTTACCCTAGTAGGTCGGGGCTCGCTACCTCGGACTTGCTAGGGATGCGCGCTATGATGTATGTATGTGGTACAAGCCGGGGACCCCAATGATATGATGATTATGTTTAAGCATTTTAAAAGTATGTTTTTAAAAGTTAAGCATCCTTATGTATATGCATTCCACTCATGCATTCATTCATGTTATGCATTATGCTATGTTGATAAGATTTTATGCTTACACTTCATGTTAAGAAATATGCATGAAAATAATGATCTATGCCATGATTATGTTAAGAAGATGTTCATATGCTATGATAGGAAGTATGCTTATGTTTAGGCCATACAGGTTGTTTTACACCTTATGGACATGTTTATACCATGTATTATGCCATGTCAAGAATGTTTAGGATGTTATGTTTATACCATGAATTATGCCATGTAGTATGTCATGTTTACCATGAATTATGCCATGCTAGGAACGTTGAGTATGTTTATACTTATGCCATATGGTACGCCATGTTTAGAATGTTCTTATGTTATGTTCATGCCACGTATTATGCCATGCTTAGAATGTTTACTATGTTTACGATTATGCCATGTCTTATGCCATGCTAGGAATGTTCACTTATGTTTATGTTCATGCCATGCTTGTATATGATAAGTGATTTAAGATGTTATGTTCTAAGTAGAGCACCAAGTATGTTAATGTTTCCTGTGCTCATTATGAGATGATGAATGGTTTTTGTGAGTAGGAAAGAGTCTTACTAAGCCTGTGTGCTTATAGTCTTATTTTCTTATACCGCAGATCATTCAAGGGGACAATGATGGAAGCAGCAGGAGGGCGAGAACACATGTGTGTGGTAGTGACTTGGCCCAGGAAACCCTATGTTTATCGCTTATACTAGAACTTTACTATGGTCACTTATACGCTTGAATAATGACTTATGGAACTCTATGATATGATGTTAAGTATGACATGATATGACATGATATGATGTTAAAGTATGAAGTCAATATGCCAAGGTTCCTATGTCATTATGTTAAGAAGGTTATTAGGTCATGTATAAGTTAAAGTTATTCCGCTGCCTTATGATGTCTACATGCCTTAAGTATGTTAACGTAACGCCGCCTTATGGAAAAAAAAAAGCAGGCGTTACAGGTGTGTCCCTTGAGAGTGGATTTGGAGTACTCCTTAGCATATATGTAAAAGCATGATAAGTATTTTACTTTGAAAGTTGTGTACCCGACTCGGAAGGGGGTCGTTAAATAAATCCGGGGTACATGTTAACTGAAGGTTATGGCTCCGGTAGGACGGAAGGGTCCTGCTCTAATGGGTTGGTGGCTCGCTACCCCAATTCATTAGGGAACGCGCTTGATGTGGTACACAACTGGGCCCCTATATGATGTTAAAGTATTTTTAAGTAATACCTTTATGGAATTGTTTTGAAAACATTTATTATATGTGAAGGGTATGCTTAAGATACTTTATATTGCTTGCTTAGAAACTTTGATGTTTAGTATGCTATGATAAACTCATGCTTATGATTCGTTATGTGTACATGTTGTATTCTTCCGTATTGATTTTGTGAGTAGGACAGGATCCTTACTAAGCATTTGTGCTTACGAGTTTATGTGTTGTCTTATGCTGCAGATAAGGGTAAGGGACACTTAAACTAAAGGAAGAGGCAGGAGGGCTAAAGATGTGTGGGGTGGTGGCTCAGGAAAGAAAGATTCTTATATCTACTTTACTATGCTTATGTTGATGTTTCCTTGATAATGAATGTTAGTGATTAGGGTTGGTACTCTTGAATGTTAGTGATTACACTTGGATTACTCTTATACTCGATTATGTTTGACTATGTTGTGAGTTGAACTACTTGTGAACCTATCATGTTATAGGATAACTCTTGATTAAGATATTTCACATGATGTTCTAGACTTCCTTTAGACTCAATCTTATGAACTGTTATTATGCATGGAAACCTATGACTATGCTTCTAAATGATGTTCTAGGATGTGAATTCATGACGCCTTGCAATGGAATGTATAACATCACTATCATGATTTATGTGTTACTGAACTTGCTATGCACCTACCATGTTCTAATCATTAAAGCATGATATCTGATTGGCATGCACTGACTAGTATGCTTAGCACTTGTAAATATCACTTGATAGTTTTAAACAAGCATGCTCAGTACTTAGTCCTTGCACTTTTGCCTTTTTATTTTATGTTAAAATTATATGATTGATTGTACGTAACCCCGCCCCGAGAGTAGATATAAGGGCGGGCGTTACAAGTTGGTATCAGAGTAGGTTTCCCCTCCACTACACACACATCAAGCTTCATCCTGCCGCTTCCAAGTAAGAGATCCTAACCTCGCTTTACTTTATTTCATGTACTGTAATGATTATATGGAGATGATTTATACTTGCATAACAAGTGAAAGTAGTGTTAATTCTTATGTTAGTTTATTATCACCTGTATGATAGATATGGCTAGAGGACGTAGCAATCGGGGTAATGAGACAGCACCCCCACCTAATATGATGCAAGTGATCACAGATCTGCAGCGTCAGGTCACTGAACAGCAGCAGATCATAAATACTCTGATGACCCAGCAGGCGAACACTGCAACCCTGCAGGGAAGTCAGAATGTGATACCTACTGAGCCTCCAACTGCACAGGCACCCCCGGACACTCCGGCTAGAGGAGTCCGACAGGAGGCCTATCTAATTCAGTGGCAGAGACTGAAGCCGGAAAAGTTCTCCAGCACCTGCGAGCCCTGGGACGCCTAGGCCTGGCTCAAGACAGTTGAGAGCACAGTGGAATTATTAGACTGGCCCGAGCATGAGAAAATTAAATGTGTCTCATTCTGCCTCACTGGCGACGCCAGGATGTGGTGGGAACGGGTAAAAGCTAGAAGGTCAGTGGACCAGATGAAGTGGAAGGACTTCGAGTCTGAATTTCTGGAGGAATTCTTTAATATGCGAGTCACAAACAGGCATTTTGATGAGTTCACTGAATTCCGGCAGGGAAATGTCTCAGACAACGATGTCGTTAAGCAATTCAACCGACTGGCACGATTATGTCCGGAGCTGGCCAGTACAGAGAAAGAAAGGGTCAGATTAATGCTCAAGATGCTCAGGCCCGAGATAGCTCTGAATGTAGCCGGCGGCATTAATAGGCCACAGACTGCAGAGGAGCTGTTCAGCAGCGCCCTTATTACCGAGCATTATCTGAAGAATATTGACCAGTAGAACCAAGCACTGACCGCCAGCAAGAGTCAGAGTCAGTCGAGAGGTCAGAAACCTCAGAATAGCAACCGCCACTGGAAAAAGAACCACAACGGAAAGAGGAAGTCATTGAATAAATCTGCCAGTGGATCAGCAGGCAAGAAGCCTAAATATCCCCCATGTGCCACTTGTGGGAAGATGCACCTCGGGACATGCCTCTTGGGCGCCAGGAGATGCTTCACCTGCGGAAAGGAAGGACACATGGCCAGAGAGTGTCCTACTGCAGCGAAAGCATCTCAGCAGCAGCATGCTCAGTACAAAGGTGCTCCTCCCCAGCTACACCTGATGCAGGCAGCTATAGATGGTACTCATATATGCCAGGGGAGATTAGAGGCCTCGCCTGCCACGACGAACGCCAGGGTTTTCTCTCTTACGAAGGAAGACGTGGCGACTGCCTCCACCGTTGTCACAGGTCAGATATTTATTTACAGTCAGTATGCTACTGCTTTATTTGACACTGGGGCAACACATTCGTTTATCTCTATGCAATATGCCAAAAGAAATGATATGTCACTGCAAGATTTAGACTGCAAATTTCTGACAACACTGCCCTCGGGTGAGGTGATGCCCTCTACCCAAATGCTACGTGCCGCACCGATCAGAATCGCAGATAGGGAACTCTACTGCGACCTGATAGTGCTTGATATGCCAGATTATGATGTGATATTGGGCATGGATTTCTTGAGCAAATACGGTGCCTCCATCGAGTGCCGTAAACGAAAGGTTATCTTCCGACCTGATGCGGGAATTCTATTTGAATTTATCGGAGAGCCGAAGAAGAGCACAAGCAAATTCTTATCGGCTCTGAAAGCAAGGAAGATGTTAGAAAATGGATGCTTTAGGTTTCTAGCTCATGTGGTTGATACCAGTCCTACAGAGGGCCCGAAGCTAGAAGACGTCAAAGTCGTATGCAATTACCCAGAGGTATTTCCCGATGACTTACCAGGGTTAGCACCTGAAAGAGATATAGAATTTTCAATTGAATTGATTTCTGGTACTTATCCCATTTCTAAAGCACCGTACCGTATGGCGCCGACGGAATTAAAAGAATTACAGGGACAGTTATAGGAGCTGCTTGACAAGGGACTCATCCGCCCTAGTCATTCTTCCTGGGGAGCTCCCATACTGTTCGTGAAAAAGAAGGATGGGTCGATGCGAATGTGTATCGACTATCGGGCACTGAACAACGTGACTATCAAGAACAGGTAAGAACATTATAGTAAAGTAATTTGCTGAAGTTCAAACCTAAATCATGTATACACGATGTTAGGTACCCTCTACCCAGGATAGATGACCTGTTCGATCAACTAAAGGGAGCCACGGTTTTCTCTAAAATCGACCTGAGATCTGGTTATCACCAAGTCAGGGTGAAAAAGGAGGATATACCGAAGACGACCTGATTAGGAATCCCACACACATGACTGTGGATAAATTGAAGTTCTCTAAAATCAGTGGCATTTGGCAACAATCCCACACTTAAGGTAATTGGGTCAGAACTAAATGTTGATTTCATTATAAAAAAGGTGTTGCTAGTTGATAACTTTAAATTTAACATACTTAGCATTAGCCAACTGTGTGATACTGGTTATGTAGTTACGTTTACCAACTCTGACAGCCTGATTAGGAATCTACATGACCCATAAATTACGCTTAAGGGTAATAGAAAGAACAATGACTATACAATTAACCTACCCGTAACACCTAAATGCTTTCTAACTCAACTGGAAGAAACCAATTTATAACATAGAAGAGTAGGCCACACCCATACAAAGTTAATTTCAAAACTTAGTCAACTTGGACTAGTTAAAGGGATACCAAAAATTAAAAACTTTAAAAATATCATCTGTAATCCATGTCAACAAGGTAAACAAACCAAGTCAACCCATAAATCAACCCAATCAGACTTAACCCAAGCCACACTTGAGGCTCTACACCTAGACCTATTTGATTCTCATGGAGCCAAGTCGCTAAGCGGGAATCGGTACTGCTTAGTAGTTATTGATGATTACTCTAGATTTACCTGGGTTAGATTCTTAAAAACCAATGATGAAACATTTGACTCATTCAACAATTTGTATAAAATGCTAGAAAATCAAAATAACACACAAATTAAAAGACTTAGGAGTGACCACGGGGGAGAATTTGAAAATCAAAGATTTAATGAATTCTGTAAAATTAATGGGTACATCCATAATTTTTCATGCCCTAGAATCCCCTAACAAAATGTAATAGTTGAGAGGAAAAATAGAACCCTTCAGGAAGCCGCTAGGACCATGCTTAACGAATACAACTTATCCAATTAGTTTTGGACAGAAGCGATAAACACAGCCTGTTACATTCAAAATAAGGTCCTAATAAATAAAAGACACAACAAAACTCCTTATGAAATTTATTACCACATACTACCAAATTTGCATTATCTAAGGGTATTTGGGTGTAAAGTACGCATTTTGAATACTAAGGATTACCTAGGAAAATTCCAATCAAAATCAACCCCAGGAACATTTATAGGATACTTAATAACAAGTAGGGCATATAGGGTCTACAATAAACAAACCCTTAAAATTAAAGAAATCACAAACTTAATATTCGATGAAGAAAATGTGACAAAACCTACTATCAACCTAAACAACCCACCAAGCCTAAATACTTCAAAACAAGATCAAGAAGAAAGTGAACCATTAATTGAACCATCAATTGAACCAACTACTGAGTCTAAACCAATAGCTGAGCCAACCCAAGTAGTTGAACCGATCCCTAAACCAAACCTACCAGCTGGACCTGAGGTTGAACCTAGTTCTAGGAGAACTAAGAAACCCAGACTAAATCATCCATCTGACCAAATCTTTGGTGATCCAACCTTTAGGGTAAAAACAAGGTCTTCCTACAGAAATCTTAGTCAAATTGCACTAATTCTGGGATCATTGCAATGCAAGAAGAACTAGCCCAATTTGATAGAAACCAATTCTGGGACTTAGTACCAAAACCAGAAGGTAAGTCAGTTATAGACACTAAGTGGATATTTAGAAACAAGCTAAATGATCAAGGTGAGATTATGAGAAATAAAGTCCGCTTAGAAGCTAACGGTTTTAGTCAAGTTGAAGGGTTGGATTATGATGAAACTTATACTCTCGTAGCTAGACTTGAATCAATCAGGATGTTACTAGCTTTTACAACACATAGAGGCTTTAAATTATTCCAAATAGATGTCAAGTTTGCCTTCCTTAATGGATTCATAAAAGAGGAAGTGCATGTATGGCAGCCCCCAGGATTTGAGGACTTAGACAATCCCAAGCATGTATTCAAACTTAGGAAAGCACTTTATGGGTTAAAACAAGTACTTAGGGTCTGGTATGAAAGACTATCCACCTACTTGATTTCTAAGGGATTTAACCAACGTCAAATTGACTCAACCCTATTTGTTAAAACCTTAGAAAAAGATATTTTTATAGCCTAAATCTACGTAGGTGACATATTTTTTTGGGTCAACTAGTACTAACTTTTTAAAAGATTTTGTTAAAATTATGAAAAGTGAATTTGAAATGAGCCTAGTAGGTGAGCTGACCTTCTTCCTAGGTCTCCAAATAAAACAAACCAAGGATGGTAACTATGTTCATCAGTCAAAATATGTAAAAGAATTAATCAAAAAAATTCAAAATGGAAAACATTAAGGATTTAGGTACTCCCATGGCCACAAATGCAAAAATAGACAATGACCTTGAAGGTATGTCAGTTGATTTAAAACTATATAGAAGTATAATATGTAGTTTACTATACCTAACTACTAGTAGACCGGACATTTGTTGAGTATGGCTTGGCCGATTTCCTAAGCGAATACTCAGTAGATCTGAGAGACCTCTCCATGTCTACGGATTAAAAATTAATCCGAATGGAGACCCGTCTCCCTATGACCATCTCGTGCCGTATCGAACGATCCAAATCACAACTTGGCCAATTACCAAAATCGGCATTGTGATTTGCTTGACCGTTCGACCGCGAAAAAGGTGACGAGTTGATCGCCAACTTTTGTGTTTATGGTCGGGGTCGATTAAATAATTATTGACTATGATTTGCAATCAAAATAATTAAATAACAAACATGAAATGACGAGACAAAGCAATATGACACATGAATAAACATAAGGATGATCAATGGAGCTTGGAAAGATTTATACCTTTCCGATCACCTCGCGGTCTTCTACCTTAAGTCCCTCCCTTCACAGACATCGTGTGAGCCATGATCTACTGCGAACTGAGATCACCAAAGCCTTCAAAAACCTCTCCTCCTTGCCCTAGCCGAAAACCCTAGACTAGGGTTTGCACCGCCAGGCTCTCTTCCTTCCACGCGTGCGCTGCCGGCCAACCAAAGGTTCATGAGGTCGCCGGCCACCAGCTCTCTATCCAACAGAGGCCAAGGAAGGTGAAGAGGACTGAGAGGAAGTTAGAAGAAGCTCTTCTTCTTCCCCAAAACCACCCGCCCACCCTCTTTTCTTTTCCCTCACCGCCGGTGCTCTTGCGCCACTCTTCCACGCCGCCGGCCACCCTACAGCCTCCTCCCACGAGATCTGCCCACCAGCTGGAACGGGAGATGATCTCCCCTTTCCTAGCAGCCCACACCGAGGGAGAAGGAGGAGAGATCAAGAGGAGAAGAGGTCTTCTCTTCTTAGTGTGCGCCGACTAACCTAGGAGAGAGAATGAGAGGGAGAAAAGAGAGAGAGTCCAAGGGTTTTTCTAATTGGATTGATCAAGCCTTGTATCATGATCTCCTAGGGTATTTATAGGGCTAAGGTAGGGACCAAGAGGAGGAGTTGGATCTTGGCCCACTAATGGATCTAAACCCGATCCATTAATTAAGATCCATTCCACTAAAGGATCTTAATTGAGCTTCCTCACCAACCCCCATATTTTCATATGGGCTCCACATATTACGAGTCGTCTATTCCCCCGTGTTTAAGATCTCGAATGCTCGTTAATTAATTTAAATTACTGACAATTCAAATTAATTAACCTCTGAGTCCTAGACTAGTACCACTCGACCTTATCATCATGCCGGATCAAATCCACCTGCATGGTTTAGCATGATGAACCTTTCGAGCTCATCAAGGCGGCATCATCAACCCGACTCACCAGGATACGGATTCCATCAATAATCAACAGCACATCATATTATTAATATTATTTCTCAACTTGCCGGGCCTATCGATCTAACAGAATAGATCTCGCCCATTGGTAAATCAAAGAAATAATAGTTAATAATATATGCCCGTTATTATATCGGGATTAAGGGATCATACTCCATAATATAATCTCAAGGTCTTATCCAATTATTGAGTCAGTACAAATTGGATAACCTTGGGTTTTGGTCCTGCTCAATGTACTCAAAGCACACTAGTGTAATTCTATGGTCAAGACCAACCATACATAATTACACTACAACCATTCCGATAGGTTGTCCAATCCTATCTCGGTTGTGGGCTTCTATTTATACTAAACAAGGAACTGATAACATGATCTTCCGTGTGACACCACACACCATGTTATCTACAATGCAAAGTAATTGGACTTCATGCATATACTAATGTAAACATGCACCTAGTGTAGTTATGATTCACTTTTCAAAACTAAGATGTTCATATAAAGAAATTCATGTCTTTCAGTATACACATCTTACAATCTCCCACATATACTTAAAGACATTGTTGTTCTCTCACTGCCATATATCTGACTCCCATTTCCTCCACATGCCTATCAAAAGCTCTAGCTGGAAGAGCTTTCGTAAATGGATCTGCCAGGTTGTCCTCTGATGCAATATTGGTGATAACTACTTCTCCTCGCTTTACGATTTTTCGTATCAGGTGGTACTTGCACTCTATGTGTTTACTCTCCTTATGGGCTCGTGGTTCCTTCAAGTTTGCAACTGCACCACTGTTATCACAAAAGATTGTGATAGATCTGGGCAAACCAGGAATCACATCCAAGTCCATGATGAAGTTCCTGAGCCATACAGCTTCCTTGGCTACCTCTGAGGCTGCCACATATTCAGCTTTCATGGTGGAGTCCGCCACACATTTCTACTTGACACTCCTCCAAACAATGACTCTACCTCCTAAAGTAAACACAAACCCCGAGGTAGACTTACTCTTGTCCGTATCTGACTGGAAATCTGAGTCCGTATAACCCACAGGGACTAATTGGTCTGCCCGGTAAATCAACATATAATCCCTAGTCCGTCTCAGGTATTTCAATATATGCTTTACCGCAGTCCAATGCCCCTATCTAGGGTTACTCTGATATATGCTAACCATGCCCATGACAAAACAGATATCAGGTCTCATGCACAACATAGCGTACATGAGGCTTCCTACTGCCAAAGCATAAGGAACCACCTTCATTTCCTCTATCTCCTTTGATGTTTTCGGACACATCTCCTTGGATAGAGGGACTTCATGCCTGAAGGGTAGGAAACCCTTCTTGGAGTTTTCCATGCTAAAATGAGACAAGACAGTGTCAACATATGAAGCTTGGGATAAGCACAACATCCTTTTCTAGCGATCCCTTATGACCTTGATCCCAAGGATGTGTCCCGCTTCTCCCAAGTCCTTCATATCAAACTGCTTTGATAGCCAAACCCTTACGTCTGATAACACTTTGACATAGTTGCCAATTAACAAAATGACATCAACGTAAAGTACAAGAAACACCATGACATTTCTGTCACATCTTTTGTATACACTGTTGGTGCAGGAAGCACCATATCAAACCTTGTTTTGATATTGGTAGAGGATTCAAAGTTAAGTTTATTTGTGATCTAATAATGTTACTTAAGTGTGCAGGAAAAGTCCTAGCGAAGGGTTGCTAGGCAGCTACGAAGGACTGCCAGGAAACAAAGTCCTAGCGAAGGGCTGCTAGGCACCTGGCGAAGGACTGCCAGGAAATAAAGTCCTAGCGAAGGGCTGCTAGGCACCTGGCGAAGGACTGCCAGGAAACAAAGTCTTAGCGAAGGGCTGCTAGGCACCTGGCGAAGGATAGCTAGGAAACGAAGACCTGGCGAAGGACTGCAAGGCACTAGGTGAAGGACTGCCTGGAACCGAAGACATGGCGAAGGACTGCTAGGCACCAGGCGAAGGACTGCTTGGAACCGAAGACCTGGCGAAGGACTGCTAGGCACCAGGTGAAGGACTGCTTGGAACCGAAGACCTGGTGAAGGACTGCTAGGCACCAGGCGAAGGACTGCTTGGTACTGAAGACCTGGCGAAGGATGGCTAGGCACCTGACGAAGGACAGCTGGGAAAAAGTCCAACCGAAGGAGCCGGTTGGCAACAGGTAAATTCTCCCAAGAGGAGTAGGTGAGGACGCGTTCCCCGTCGAGGGAACAGTAGACGTCGGTTCGACCTAGGGTTCCATTTTGGAGACCCAAAGTCAGAACCAAGACAGCTACGGCTATAAAATTCACTAACATACATGTCTTGTTTTGCTTTGGTACTAACCCTGGATGCAGGACCGAAGGAACGAGTCTCTGCAGCTTAGAACACCCCAAAGGAGAGGGGCAACAGCTGGGTTGGGCGCCTGGTAGGTCCCGGGCGCCCCAAGTAAAAGCCAAACAAGAGTTAGCAAGTAAACACTTTGGAAGCTCACTGGGCAGGGCACCCCCCCTGCTCCCGGGCACCCCGGATGCCTCTGGCGGCCTGGGCTCAAGCCAACGAAGCGACAAGAGATCAAGTCAGCGAGAAGCCAGCAGACTGAGTCAACCCGGGCACCCCCTGCTTCCCGGGTGCCCCGTCAAACCCTAAGCCCGGTCCTAGAGGGATAAGGGCTGACCGAGTTGCGGATGAGGGTTTGCGGATCGGGAGACACGTGGAGGGTGCCCCCAACGTCTCGGGCACCCCCAGGTGCACTATATAAGGGGCTCGACCCCCAAGGCTTCTCAACACAGTTTTCTAATGCCTCAGTACTCTTCGCTCAAGCGTTTTGCTTCAGAAACTTCTGATCTCGAGATTCTAGCGTCGACGACGACCCTACGCACCGAAGAACGATCTACACCGGGCGTCGATAACGAAGAGTTAGTTTTTGATTGTATTCTTACTGTACTATTACTGTACAACCTCTTGTAAGAACTTGCACGTTTATAGTATTGCCCATAGTAAACGGTCAAGGACCGTGGGCCTTGGAGTAGGAGCCGACCCCGACTCCGAACAAAGTAAAATCGCTTGAGTTCGCGTTTGTGTTTCTTTATTTTCCGTTGCCTATTCTCTTTTCGAATCCGAAACGTTTTACGATATTCACCCCCCCCCCCTCTATCATTCTTCTCGATCCAACAAGTGGTATCAGAGCGGGGAAGCTCAAATTTGGTGCAACCACCAATTTGAGAGTTTTTCGGATTTACGAAATTTTTTATTTTTCTTTTCTTTTTTGTTAATCGAGGTTGGTGCAATACCACTCGATCTTTTTCGCCTTTTTCAATTTTGAATTCTTATTTTTTCACCATAAGTCAGAATTGATAAAACAATCAATTTTTGAAAATTTGTCATAAATTTTTTTTCATTATTTTAATATTTTTCTCGAAATTCGTGCTACCTTAATTCGAGCAAATTTTTGTCACAGCATTGAATTCTTATTTTTGTTCAGAATTAACAAAAGTAACATTTTCAAAAAATTTGTAACAAACTTATTATTATTATTTTTATTATTCCGTCTCGAAATTTGTGCAATATTTATTTTGGGTTTTTTTCCTTCTCCCGCACTACTAATCCAAGACCAAGTCTTGGTACATTTTTGTTATTTCTCTTTTGTATGAGGTTTAAACTAAATGGCCAACCAAGAATGGAACAGTGCCCATCCACCGCTCTTCTCTGGCGAAAATTTCAATTCCTGGAGAAGTCTAATGGAATCCCACTTGAAGGCCAATCTGGATTTATGGTTGATAATCCAATCGGGGTTCACATTCCCCACAGAAAATGGAACAACGATCGCCTGGGACAAATTAGACGAACCAACTCTAAAGAAGATCGAGACTGATGCTAAGGCAACAGTAATCTTACAATGTGGCCTGACCAAAGAAGAATTGAAGCGGGTCGGATCCTTCACCTGTGCCAAGGAGATGTGGGAGAAGCTAATCAGCCTACACGAAGAGAGCTCCGAGATTGAGGTCCTTGAAGGTGTGATGTTCGAATCATCGAACGAGTCAGACGAAGATCACCTAAGTTATCTCGCACTCCCGATCCAAGCACAGACAGCCGAGTCAAAATCTGAACCCGAATCCAAAGTCGAAATCAAACCAGAATCAGATGACGAACTGACTGAGATGGTAACCAATTTCAAATTCTTTTCAAAATTAGAATTAAGTAATCAAACAGATACTGTAATGGTCGAGGAAGGTGTGATTTCTATTTCAGTGAAAACTCCAAGAAAACTGCAAAAGAGGCCTCAACCAGTACCTGAGTCCGATTCAGACTCAGAATCTGACGACGAAGAAGGGGATCATCGGAAGCAGGTCCGAATGGCTCACGACCACTACAAAATGCCAAAAAAATAGTCAAGCAAAAGAAAGATGGGTAACTTTAATTCATATGAAAATTTAATTCATAATATTGCTGATTTTGAAAATCCAGAATATTATTACCACTACCAGAAAAGTGATGCTTAGCGGCGGTTTGCTAAACCGCCACTATATTATGTGTTTTCCGGCGGTTTACAATAACCGTCGCAAATTAAATTATTTAGCGGTGGTTAATTTTTGAATCGCGGCAGTTTAATGATTCGCGGCGGTTTCAAGATCAATATCTTCCTTATCACTTAAATCAGATGGCTCAGATCAAAAGTGAACCGATCCAACGGCTAAATCTTCATCTCAATTCAACGGCTCAGATCTTAATCAAAAGAAAACCCTTACTTCGATCTCCTCTCCTAATTTTTTTTTCTCATTTAATCCACCCCCTCTTCTAATTCATCGCCGAACTGAACGTCGAACCCTAGCTGCGCACCTTCCCTCCCTCTCTCAAGCACTCCCTCGGTGACGGCGATGGCGACGACGAGGAGCTCTCTCTGGTTCTCTCTCGGTTTCTCTCAGTTCTCTCGCGCCTTCCCTCCCTCTCTCAAGCACTCCCTCGGCGACGGCGAGGAGCTCTCTCTAGTTCTCTCTCGGTTTTCTCTCAGTTCTCTCGCACCTTCCCTCCCTACCTGAACTTTGATTATATTTTGAGTTGCTTGCTGAACATTCAACTGTCATACTGAATTACAATGAAGTGAGGAGTTGCTGGTATGTATCATTGATGCTTGCTTAGTTGCTAGCCTTTCCAATATTACTAGGGAGATTCCATTTTGACTATTTGCAGCAGAGCTTCGATGTTTTGGAGGTTCACAACAGCTTTTGTTGACCTATACCATATGATTTGAGGTTGAGTCTTATAATGAATGTATGCGGACTACAAAAAGACAAGTATACAACTTGACCTCTTATCCTAAGTCTCAATATTTAGGTCACTATATGGGGTTTTTCTTGCCATTCAACTTTTTGTAGTGTTTAATTCTTAATGGCACCTAGATCATTTGAATGAGTTTTAATACATGTAGAGTATGATTTTCTTTGTTCCTGTTAACTCTCCATGTACCATTAGTGAGTCAATTTAAATGGTTTGGTCTCATTTTTTTAAAAAAATTATTAATCAAGTTATTCGACTTGTATTTACAGAACCTATGAATTGTCTTGGTTATTTATTACTAGATTATTTATCAGCAACAGTCTTCTGCTACATTAGGAGGACGTGTAGAGGTAGCAGCAATGAACACAATTTCAGGTTCAAGTCAAATTTTATGTTATCATGTCGTTCTAATTTTTATTCTTTTCCACTTGTATTTCGTATGATTTTCCATTTTCTTTTTAACCCAAATTGTTCCTGTTCTGTTTAAAGCTAGCTTATTCAACATCATCCTTGTCAAAAGGTGCTTGTAGTTTGTTACAATCTTAACTAATCTAATATGGTTTACTTTTTTGAATTACAGGTGTTAAGGCAACATACCTTCTTGCAGTTACTTTTTTGGAGATAATACGGTTTCGTTGTAACGGTGGTGTAATCGACACTGATTCCTCATCACCTACACTAAGAAGTGCATTTATCTGTGTGTTTGAGTATCTGCTTACACCCAACTTGATGCTAGCTGTATCTCAATGCTTGACTGCAATAGTGCATAGGGCTTTTGAAGCAGCAGTTTCATGGCTGGTAAGTCTCTGCATCATTTAATGATATTTGCGGAGATGCTGGTAAAATATATGCTGCAAATGCAAGGAAGCAATTTGCCACCTGAATTGGCTGCTTTGATTAATGTGATGGTATGTATCTTAACACTTTTAAAATTAGTTAGCAGCAAATATCCATCAAATTGGCTGCAGATATCCATCAAATTCTTAAAGTATTTAATTGCTCTTGTGTATTATTTAATTGCTCTTGTGTATCCATAGCTTCAGTTGACAATTGTATCTTCTATTCATAATTTTAGGCCCCAGATGAAGGGATTGCACCAATCTCAGTGGGTGTAAGACTGTCTTCCTCAGCTAGTCATGATGCTCAACACTGTGATGATCGTTCCAACCAAAGTTCAAGTTAATGAATGCTTGATGCTTGATGTCCAACCGAAGTTGACAATGGTATGAATGCTTGATGCTTCAATTGCCTTACTTGATGATTGCCTTACTCTTCATAATTGCCTTACTTGATGATTGCCTTACTCTTCATAATTGTATCAGATCCTAATTTTCGTTAACCATGGTTAGCCAGAAATATTTGGGATTTAATTGCTTGTTGGTTGAATTTATTTTTCAGTTGTTTCATGATATTTGATTTACCATACCCAATACGATAAATTTGAATTTTAGAGGCTGTATGGGGGAGGACTTGTGAGACACTGATTCATGAAATTCTTAAGTGGGCACGTTAACGCTTACATAATATGATTTCATGCTTCTTAATATGAATTTTAGAGACTGTATGGGGGAGGACTTGTGAGACACTGATTCATGAAATTCTTTAGTGGACACATTAACACTTACACAAATTCAATTTCATGCTTCTTACTTAGACTAACTGCATGAAAACTTTTTTTTCATTTAGTTGATTGGAGTCTCATCATCCAAGTCAATAGTGTACAGACATGCATATTGAAATTGATAGTTGATCATAAATGCTATTAACCATTTGTGACAAGTGCCGCAAGTGAATCATGATATCCTATGATGTTTTTATGGTTATCAAATACAGACTAAATTACTTTGTTATAATTCCATTTAACTCCTAGACCGATGATTACAGTAATTCCACCAGGGCCAAGATATATATATCAATATTTTCACTTCTATGCAAGTAGTCATGTTAACTAAGGGCCTTAGAGAACTACATCATAAGCCTAATCCAAGTAACTGTAAGCAGATGCAGTTTTAAAAGAACAATAACTATAATGATCGATTTCTTTAGCATGCTGGCAAAGTATTTACACATATTGGTCTCTTATTTAACCTTTGTTAAATCCTCCTCTACATATTCGTTTATTGATTTAAGGTGCTGGTGTTTGATCAAGTCTGCATTTCTTATTTACTTGCTTGTGTTTTGGAATCTAACTAATCAAGCTACCTGTCATTGCTTGAAAACCTTTTGACAATCAGTTATGCTTTTATCTTTTTTAGTTTCATCTATAAGTTATTTGATTCACATTAGCTATTATGATTATAAAAGTTCTTAATAAATCACCTTTTCTACTAGTAAATGCTGAAATGTTGTAGCACCATATTTCTCATGTAAATATTCAATGTTTTCATGAGCTCACATTGATGTTTCTAATCTAGGTGGATAAGAGTTCCTGTAATTTGATTCAAGATATATGCTAGTTCCATGTCTGGTTTATGCATGAGTGACTGATTTCACTCATTAGGTTTATGTTAGCTACATCTATCTTGTTGGTTTCAGACTGATCAGATCCTAATCCTTTCTTCCATAAATAATCTCAGGAATTACCAAAGTACACAATTGCTTACCGGACACTTGATTATGAGTTTTCAAATCAGATGATTGTCAGACCACTTAGGTCTCATAAAGTAACTTATAGGAATTGTGCACAATGGAAAAAATTGTGCCAAAATTTGTTATATGTTAATATAAATCCCTTCCAGTTTAGTTTTTATGCTTCCAATTTGTTTCCATACAACTGATCAGTTTCCATACCTCTCCCACGAACCAGTTTTATGCATTATCATTTCCTTGCTGATTAATTTTGAAGAGATATAATTTGGTTTTCATTATTCATTCAGGTCAAATTTTTACTGATGTGGTTGGAAGCCAATACTATGATACTCCTCAAGTACTTTGCAAGCATTACAGACTATAAGATGAAGTTTGAACTGCTGCTGCTATGTTATATATTTTTGTTGAGTGGTGTACCCCCCATTTTGGTTTAGATTTCACTTCAAAGAGTTGGTTGTTGTTAGTACTTTATTTTTTGAGTATTTACTTTTGTAGACATTCATTTGAATGTATTTAATTACTAGCCATGAAAATTTTCCTTTAAGATTACACAAGTGTTTAACTTGTTTGTTCTTCAAATAAAATATTGAAAAGAAAAATCAAATAAATATTTTCGGTTGAATTTGTCATTTGCCGGCGGTTTTAAAAATCGCCAGTAATTATTTACGCTGGTGTTGCAGCAGTTTCAAACAGTCAGTAATTTGATTTGCGGTTCCAAAACCGCCGGTAAATCATTTACCGGCGGCTTTGGAACCTTTTCAAAACCGCCGGTAAATCAAAACAGTGTTTTTTTGTGGTTCGGTTCCAAAATCGCCCGGTAAATCAAAACATAGTTTTTTGTGGCGGTCAAACCGCACAATCTAATCAGAATACATCTTCACAAACACAGAATGATCTGAAGATGTCTTGG